>JASDQU010438299.1:22513-70453 GCA_032191745.1 Picea mariana
AGGACAATAATTGTATTATGAAAAAGTCTTGAAGTACATCAACAAATGTGTAATTACACATAAAAAATGTCCTTTTTTATGAGATCTAATAGCTCAGGTCCCCTTATAATACATTCATAATCTAAAATCATACAAGATATGAATCGATAGCCATGTGGATCAGGATGTTCATCCGTTATCTCTATCTCTAGGAAAGGTCGAGCGTTGTTGATTCAACAGATGAACCAACATCTTCATCTAGGTGCTCTTCTATTTTTTGATCACCTATTTGAACAATCATTATGTGACTGATGTGTTGGTGGAGCTTTATTTAGAACTGCAGTGTCAATAGAACCATCACATGCTGAAGTGTAGCAACAATTATTTGGTAATGGAACTGTAGTTGACTCGATTCTGTCTAGGATGTCAGCAAGTGGGTCTTTGTTAGTTATGTCGACTTGGAATAGAAGCAACATAAATATCGATCAAAACTACATCAACTGAAATGTTAGTTGGAATTGTAGCAATGATGTTGCACCTTTTAGAATCGCAACAATGGTGGTGCAGTTGCTTGGAATTGCAACACCAGTGTTGCAGTTGCTTGGAATCGTAGCAACAATGTTGCAACCTTTGTAGACATTTTCTGCATAAAAATGTCAGTGCAAAGAAACAACAAATTCTATGGAAGACATGCAATAATAATAATCGTAAAATGGCATAGAATATGTGAATTGTACCTTGGTGCCAAAATAGAGCAGTTATATGGAAGAGGTTTCTTAGAAAGGAAATGATGAAGAAAATGGTATGGGAAAAAGTGCTATATGGGTGCCAAAAAATGCCAATTCAGGGGCCCATCACCTAGTATCTCAAATACATCCTCAAAATATTTCAAGATTGAATGGTATTCAACACTTGGAATTTTATCCTTAGATACCTCTTGCATATGGGCTACATAAATACGACATCCTTTCAAGAAACTCTTCTTCAACTACATGGTTGAAATTTCTCTAATGGATACATACCTTGGAATTCCTTGAACTTTTCTTTGCTTCCCTTCCTCATCAAGACAAGTGAATTCCTTGTTGTAGAAATCTGGGATAGTATGATCTTTGCCCAACCAATACATACCAATTAAGCAGTCATATCCTCAAAATATTTCAAGGCTGGATGGTCTTCAACACCTGGCATTTTATCGTTAGCTACCTCTTCCTTATAGGCTACATAAATCTTGCATCCTTTCCAGAAACTCTTCTTCAACTACATGGCTGAAATTTCTCTTATAGATACAGGCCTTGCAATTCCTTGAAAATTCCTTTGCTTCCCTTTTTTAACAAGACAAGCGAATGCCTTGATGTATAAATCTAGGACAACATGATGGTTGTCCAACCAATCCATACCAATTAAGAAATCAAATGAAACCAAAGGTATGATATGAAAATATGCCTTTGTGTTGAGCCCATTCATATCCATTGAACAATCCTTAAGGAACTCATTAATCCTTCTCATAGCACCCGTGGCTAGCTGAACCAACTAATATTTCCCATGTTTTTTTCTTTGCAAATGAAATGTCTCAACAATATTAGGATCTATGTAGTTATGGATAGCTCCAGAAGCAATTAAAATGACTATGAGATGATTATAAATCTTACATTCTACTTCAATCATAAGAGATCGGTATTCCACTTTCTTATTGTCAAAGGATGCATAAATCATTGGCATGCTTTTGCCCATGTCCTCCAGTATATCAACCTCCTAGATATTGTGAGCAATCTGTTGAGGGGTCCTAAATCCCTTTAACTCAACAATAGGAACCAAACCCGCCACTGAGGCCCAATTATAATCTCCAGCATTTGATAATGGAGTGGTTCTCTAGATCCGTCGATCTGGCTAATTAATCGATGAGATTTACGTAGTGATTGACATGATGTCTTCTTGTGAAAGCTTCTCCTTCAATTTGAACGCTCTTTTTTTGTATTTTCTTTTACTATATGGTTCTCATAAAAGAATGTGCGCCAGTATAAACCAGCTGGTAAAGGGAGAAATCTTAACTATTGAAGAAGGCTGAGCTTGGGGTAACCCTTGTGCTCAAGCATGCAGACAAATATTTTCACACATGTGATAAACCTAGTACTAATACATCAACTTGCTGGTATTTCAATTATTGACTGAGATATAATTCTCGAAAGAAAAAATACATGTAATAAAATGATGGCAAGAAAAATAGTTTCCTTAGCTCTAATCATTAATCACACACTAACACAATGATTTTATTTCCATCATTAGAGACAAGAACTATAAAAATATTGAATCAACTAACTTATCAATAGATCCAGAAACTCTTACTCATTGCAACTTCCATTCATGAGATAAAGTCAGAAGTAATTCCTCCTTAGATCCAATCACACATGCCTTTGATGTAAAACGTAAATTTGTCTCCGATCCTAAACATGACTTCTCAATTAAGGTAGTTCCGAAATAGTTCTTTACAATTCCAAAAATGAGGGTATTTTCCCAAAACCATCAACCTCTTCTAAAAGGTCGATCCTCTTGTTTATAACAAATTATTAACTCAAAATAACTATCAAAAGTGCAAGCTAAGTAAAACAACACATCGCCACATGGTGCTTTCATCTCTCTGTCTTCTAAGAGTCATTAAATGGTTTCAATTAAGTGGATGACTCTTCTCATACTATGACCATTTGACGAAGATTTCCTCGCATGTGTTGGCATATGGGAATCTGTGTTGGTCCATCGGGGCTGAAAGGATCTCCTTTATTTCTATTTCCTGTGCCCGATACTTGACTACTTTAACACTTAACTGTTGTAATACTGTTAGAGCCTTAATCGGGTGCTCCATGAACTGTTGTACTTGACCCGACGCCATGTTTACCACCTTTGGTATCTCTGTAGTCCACGATGAGTCTTGTTCTACATGTTGTTTGACTATGTCGTGCAAGTCGACAAAGTCCTCGGGTGAGCCAAATTCTGGGAGACCGATGTCTCTCATCCCCCGATTGATCTTGGTCCAACTTCTTTCGGAATCGACCCATTTCTCCTGAATGTTCTGCTGAGGTTATTGGGCCATCTTCACCCAGTATTTAGCCGACTTCCTTATACGATCAATGATGTTGTCACTTAGCACATGAATGCTGTGCTCTTCGGCATCTCGGCCCTTTTGAACTGCACTGATGTAATCAATTCTTTCCACCGCTTGGTGGGAATTCTCATACCGTCTTTCCATGTATTTGCATGTCGCTAGCGCCATAAGGGTGTCTTCTTGGAAGTCGGCTATCCCTGCAGTGAAAAGGTGTCGCTCACTCGTGCATTTTCTGTAGGCATATAGGAATTCACTTTTGAAAAATACTGTGGCCTGTGTGGAGTCTTGATAATATTTATCCAAATGGCGCAGACACTCCAACTCCTTTAGTGTAGTGGCCAACTCCTATTCATATTTCCTTGCTCTATCCAGGGTGGGATATGTGATTGCCATCCCTGTGCCGATAAGCTCAGACGTCTTGGCATGATCTATGTTGATCGATTTCTCCTCTGTGGTGATGAGGATCGAACTGTCCAAATTCAACATCCTTTTCTTAGTGGTCCTCTTCATGATGGATTTCCTCTTTCAATCGTAGGTTTTTTCTTGTATATTGACGACCTCATCAACAGGTTCGGGGATTTGTTCTCCCCATGTAAGAGTGTTTCCCAGGCTCCCAACGATGTATATCTGTTCAAGACTGGGTTCCTAAACCTCTTTTGTATGTCTTGATGGCTCGGCCTCTGGTTTTTTCTCATCGGGTGGTAAGTTACTGGTCAAAACTGAGGAATTAGGGTAGGTTCGGTACTTACTTGGTAATCAACTGTTGAAACGCTGATTTCCTGTTGTGGAATTTCTCCTTCTTGTTTCTCGATCCTATCTCATCCCTCGAGCTGTCCATTGGAATTCTCAGTATGTCAAGTGGCTCAACATCCAAGACACTTTCCACCTCATGCTCGCTCTGTGAGTGGCTTTGAACTGGAGCATTGGGACCTGGGGTAGATTCTTTCTCAGGCTCTCTCTCCTCTGTAATTTTCACTAGAGTGACCAAGGACACCTCTAAACTCTCCTCATCATCGTAGATGGTTATTAAATCAAACATGGTATTTGGTACACTTGTTCTCCCCGATGTCCTCACTATCTTGGGCTGGGTCTAAATTTCCCCTGGTGATCCGACATGTGGTGGTGGAACTTCAGGGTTTTCTGACCTGGTGATTTCTTCAAGCTACATCAACTCTTGGCCACTTCATTCTCCTCACCTTTTGATTGGGTCATCAACTAGGATCCTAGCCATTTCTATTAGATCAGGGCCATTTTTGAATTGCTCAATGATCCTCTGTGCCCCTTCTAGAAAGAGAAATCCCCTTCTCTGTGCCTATGTTACCTCTGTCGCTCTGATTTCTTCCCTGGCTCTAAGGGCCTCTTGGGATGATTGCTCTATCATTTCCACCTGTTCATCCATGGTCATGGCCTTGAACTTGGTCATATTTGGGTTGGACATTCTCCGTACCACCTCATCCCAGTCGTGGGCACACTCTATGAAGATTTCATCCTCGAATTTATCATGGGCGTACGACCAACATGATGATACATATGAAGCATGTTGGAGGACTAGGCCTTTAGGGTCATGCTTGTGGAATCGACCTATCAGGAACCTAAATTATAGTTGTCTAAGCCCTTCTTGTTTGGCTTGAGCAATATCCTTCTCTAGATAGAACCCCACATGGAAACCGTAGGGTATGAAATCTTGTTTTTTGTCTTTGACCAATGGGGCATTATAGCCCTACAGGATGGTATGATAACAGATTTCTCCCACAACGAACCGGTCTCGGACATGAGCGGGTAGGAGATGTGGTGCTCTAGTGGCCCCGAACACCCTGATGTAGGTTGAGCGTTCGTCCAAGTACCAATGGCCTACCTTGGCTATTATTTTCTTGGCTGTCGTAGATAGTCTTGGGCATTCCTTCTTAAAAATGATAAAATGAATCCGGGTGATGAAATCATCGCAGATGATTTCATAAAACTTCTTGTACATGTTCTCCCATAGTATGTTGAAGTAGACGTGGACCGGGAGCTTCGCAACATGCCATCTTAGATTCATGCCAGCGAAGACATTACTTGTGCACATGACATCGAGCAGGTACAAGGCCATGTAAAAAGTGAGTGCCTCCCCTTCCTTTGGTGTTTGAGCCTGATGTACACAGATGCTCAATTTTTTTGAGATTAACGCTCCCCAGTTGAAGATGATCCCAACGATCGCCACTATGTACGCCAAAGGCATCCATGCTTCCGAAAAATTGGAGCAATCCTTTTCTCCATATAACCGACAGATGAGAGCCATCAAATAGATGTATGGCTCCCTCAAGTTGATTGTTCCATACCATCCATTGCTCCGGTTAGTGAACTTATTGTCCTCCTTCCACCATGAGGCCATCAACTGATTGACATCATGGAATTCATATAACTTCACCACGAATTCTGTGTTGAGCCACTCCTCTGGGTCCCTGAGCTTGTAGTATTTATGGACTTCTGTCGGGAAGAAAACTCCGACACATCCACCATCCTCATCGTTGATCAAGCATTTATGCCCGTCTGTATGGTTCATGAGCCATTTCAAAACCTCTGTGCAGGGGAAAAAGGGGGTTCTTCTTTCCACCATGTGTAAATACAACCGTTGAATGTTGGGGAATACCTGGTCATCGAGCACCCTTATGTCGGGGTCATTTTGTGGGATATACTATGGGTATTCTTCTCGGATAATTTTGTTGAAGAGATCCCCCCACTGTGGGAGTGCTACCTTGGATCTGGTGCTTGCTTCTGTATCACCAAAGGCTACAGGCTGGATGGAATCTTTCTTTGTTGTTGTTTTGATGATAGGCTCTGCCCTAGGGGCGTACTCCAACTGCCTCGCAGTCCCCAGAGAAGAACCTTCGCCTATCTCGGCTTCTTTCAGCTTTGGTGATCTCAGAGAGCATTTGGTGGTTGTATTTCTCGGTGACATCTTAATTGCAGCTATAACATAGTTTAGAGATTATACAATAAAATCAGGTTCACCTATATAACTTATAACCAACAAATTGACAGACTTGGATACATACCTCTGAAGCTTGTTAAACCTGGTTTTGATAATCAAAAGGGTCAGTACAGTTTCGAGTTGCTCACTTTTCTCCTTCGAATACTTTGGAATTCAACTTACGCACATAATGAATTTGTTCAAAACCGTTCTAGAGATTTAAACAAGGATGAACTTACCATGTCACATCAGCCATTCAATTCGAGTTATGAGTGAAATTTCAATAAATCTTCCACCAGATATTTAGAGATGTTTAAACTTAAATCCATCGTGGTTTTACGACAGAGGTGCGGGTGGTAATGGGGTCTATTGGCGATTTCAAAATGTTGTTATCTAATCGACGCATGGGGTAGAAACTAATGCGGGATCGAGCATTAACTAGTTCCTTAAATGTCCAAAATCCGATCGTATCTAATGCCACAAACGTCCCATCATTTCGCTCTTTCAGTTAATGGATCAGGGGTCGAGATTGTGCTGTGAACATTTTCGATCATATCCTCCTACAAAAACTCCGATGTCGATCGATCTTGCCGTACATATCTGACATGAAAAAGATGACTAGGAGGCATGACTAGGACCTGGGGAACCAAAATGACTCAGGATAAAACTAGATTGTATGACCCTATTACGTGGTAAATACATGTGGCATTCGAGACCAGTGACTTCATTCACTCGTGTTAGTTAGAGTCAGGACTTTCTGTAAGCCATATGTTTCTAAAACCCAAACCTAACTAGCCGATGCCTGAAGGTGTCAAGGATCGATGATCGATGATAAACCTACCCAAGTGATCTTGGATTGGCTCCCTCAAAAATGTCTCGATGCCGAAAATGCATCGGGGATGGACGATCGGAGATAACTTTATCGTGGTTGAAATGATTGTTGTGATCTTTTTGGATTTCCCCGATCCTGATAAAGCACATCAGGAATCGACTATCGACAATTTATTCATGTCCTTTGTTAACGTCTGTCTTTCTCGTATTTCACCGATGTTGAAAGGGATCGGCTATCTCTTGAACCTTTATGCGAATAACTTATGCAAACCAAAAATACCTTCTGTCGATGCCGATGAGGATTTACGCTTGATGACTATTGTTTTTGTGTGGTTCCTTTACTTAATTGAATTCTTTCTGACGTCGAACTTGAGCGCGTTGGATGGAGTGTTTAGCTGTCGGTTCTTAGTTAGGGTGTTAAGGTCCTTTAGACATGAGGTTTCACAAGTTCAAAAAAACCTGATTAGGTGATAAGAGACATGAAAACAAACAAAGATAAAATATTTCAGAAAATTAAATCGAGTCAGACAGTGAAGAAAAAACGTGGTACCCAAAAAGTGACAAAATTTGATAATGCTTTTAGGGTGTGTTGAGTGATCAACAAATGACAACTTAATGGGTGAAAGTAAAATCTATGTTTCCTCCCCAGGCTAAGATGATGCAAAATCTGATGAAGAACTTAATTGGGTTTTTTTATCAGAGCCTCCTCTATCATTGCGTTTGAAATTCCCCGGTTGGTGAATCCAGGCCTACCTGTGGGGTTTCAACCTTTATTCCAGCTTTGTTTCCTTTAACCATGAACCATGCCCTCTTTTGAAAAGAGTCAAGTAAATCATTCATTGGAACCAGGCCTTTTAGTTATCATCATTCACTTGCTATGGTGTTGCTCTGCTGCAAGCAAGTGTCCATAGCCCCGTCGGAGTCACCCCCGACGTCATAGACCTTGCTCCATTTCCAGCGAGCGTCCATAGCCCTGACGAAGATAAATACATACCCTCTACTAATTTTCACTCATTTGATATAATTGATTTTATTTCAGCAGAATGCCCTGAGCGAGTGGGAGAGGAGGAAGTCTGTTTTTTTCAAAATGAGATGGTTAAGGTGAATTTTTGATAGTTCTTTCTTGAGCTACATGTGGTCCTTTTTGATATCACACTAAGGTTCCTTGGGTTTTTAGCCTTTAGTTTCATCTTTTCCTAAGCCCTTAGATTTTAATTTTTTATTTGTCCATTTTAAAAGTGTGTTTGTTTAGGTCCCCTTGATAAATAAAGTTTTAAGTCATGACTTATGTTTTGATCCTCACACAAATTTTTGACTTAGGACCATTTTTTCATGACTTATATTTTGATTCCCTTCATGACTTGACACTAGGATCAAATCACCCTACGATCAGCTTGATTTGGCATGCTATCTTCCTCACTCATGCCCTCATAACCTTTCCTTGTTATCCCCTTTTGTCCTTTCTTACTGTCCAATCATTTTTTGAAATGGAGTGCTGCCAACTCATGAGGAGTTTCCGTAGCGCACTTCCTGTCCATCATATTCTACCATGATTTGCAGTTACAATGTTGATGTCATCTCTTCCTTGTTTTTAGTGCCAGGGGTGGTTAAAATATGCTTTCAAGGTTTCATATTTATGAGCTATAGTAACAGTTTTTGAATTTTGAAAAACTCAAATTGTTGCGCTGCACAAACTACCAGTTCTGACCAGTGGGAAACAACACTACCAGATCTGATGTTGAGGTGGATTCTGAGGCCGAGTTGCTCGTGACTCTTTCCTGAAATTTTTCTAAGGCCTCGAACTGTCATTATTCCACAGGTATTCCATGTTTTTCCTCCTCTACACATCAATTTCAAGGAGAATTAACGCTTGGAATTTTGGTAATTATTGTGCCTAGGTAGCTAGAGGAGATCTTTCCTCACACCATCCTATCAGTTTTTCCCCTCCATTCAAACCTGTAGATTTCACTGCTTGTCTATTGATTTTGATACATCTGCCCACCATTTCCACTGATCTCACAGTATCCAAGAAAGTCTTATCCTCTGCATGCACGGTGTGCTACCTATAGACACTATTCAAACTACACTGTTTCTCCCCTGCCTCCTCTGACAGTTGAGTCTGGTTGTTTCAACTCAGTTTTCAAAGACCATTACAGGGTATCACTTCAACATATATTTTTTTCAGTGTTCATACCTGCACACATTAAAGGGAGGGATTTCTACAACTAGTTTTAGATAGCTAGCAACCACTCTGGATTAAGGGAAATTCTTGTAAAGGGGCATCCTTGTCCACTTGATATTTGACTTTTTAAATCCTTCTGGTTATCACCACTCCATAGACCTAAAAATATTATCCTAAACTATGGAGACTCCTTAGAAGAATAAGTCACACAAGGGAGGTAATGTGGTTTGAACTAAGCATGTAGACATGCATCTATTCGAGGAAGAGCCCATCGCCAAAGAAGTTTTTCAAAGGGTGGGATGCCTCTCTTTCTACAAAAATATGCAAAGAGGTCATCCTGAGGTGACAAGGAAGTTTTCCTTACATTTTGATGGCCTGAAAACTGAGGTAGGGGACCTAGAATATGAGGTGTATGAGACCTCTATTTTAACTACTACAAGAATCCCTATCACTGGTGAGAGATGTTTTAAATCCATGGCCTTAGATGCAACCTATGACAAAGATTTCCTTAAGCTTGAATATCAAGCTGATAATATTTCTAAAGGTGTGCCAAGAAATCATCTGATTGAGCAGTTTCATAAAGTATTGAGGATCATTCAAAGGCACTTTACGTGTGAAGGGAGGTTCAATTGACTATACCAGTACCATATAAGGCTTCTGCTTCATTTTACTGGTGAAATTGAAATGAACATTCCCTACTATTTTCTAAGGAGCATAGGAAAGATGTCAGACAGGGTTCAATCCAAGTCTAAGGCTGTGGATACTAGCATCTTTCATTATGGCTTGATTAGAATGTTGGTTTTTGAAGGGCTGGTTAAGAAGGATATCTCATGGGAACATTTCATTATTGCTTCTCACATGAAGTTGGATATAGAAACTAATCCTCAGTCGCAGATAACAAGCCCTTTACCATCCACCAGTGATGTTAAAGAAGGTATTAGCAAGAAGAGAAAGATCAAAGTTCATATTCAATATCAAGATACCATCAAGGAGGTTGCAAGAACTGAGGAGGAGGCTTATCATTCTCCACAGAGAGACATTTCACCCCCTCCTCCACCAGATTTAGAAGAATTCCCTTCTTCTACTAAAACTACAACAAAGAAAGGGAAGAAGCTACACTCTTGATCTAGCAAGGTTTGTGGAAAGAAAGGCCCAACCTCTTCATAGGCAGCTCAAAAAACTTTATAGGCAGAACATAGACTTTCAGTCTTAGAACAAAAATCTCAAAGCAGAGTTGCAACGTTTCCAAGATGAGATGGCTCAAAGAAACTTGGATGTGTTGATTGAAGCTGTTATTGAACAAGAGAAGCCAACAACCAAAGAAAGCATAGTTCTAGTGAAGAAGCCTACTACTGCTAAAGGGAAACATGTTTTTTTGCCAAAGGGAAGTCCTCCTTCCACAAGGAGTGTCAGGTTGATGAAGTAATTGGTGAGAAGTGAATTTCATTTTTGAGGATGGCCCCTTTTGCAAGAACATGTAATTAAGGAAATACTTCATCTGCCACCTATATAGTCTATATCGGTTTCTAAATGCATATTGTTCAAAGTTTCGGTGATCTGCAAAGAGTTAATCTTTTTGACACTAGTAGCGCAAACATTCTGTAGCGCTTTAGCGCTACGAAATTGTCTAAATTTCAAAGTTCTATCTCTATGATTTCTATAACGCTACCTAATTGCCTAAGAATGATGTAGCGATGGCGCTACTAACTACCTGGGGGTGCTACCAAATATATCAGCATTGAAAGGATGGTGCTGCGAAGTCAGCTGGGCGCTACCGAATTGCACGTAGACACACTAGGATGACGCTACCAAAATTCTGGAAGAGACCGAATTCTACACAGAGGCACACAGGATGGCGCTTCCAAAATTCCGGAAGAGACCAAATTCTACACAGAGGCACACATGTTAGGGCTACTAAAATTTTGGCAGAGACCAAATTCTACACAGAGGTATACATGGCTTGGCGCTACCCATTCAACATGACTATTTTGGAGGTCGCGCTACGTAATCTCTCTACCAAATGATGCTACCAACAGGTACCAGGAATATAGGGGGCCCGCATTATCATCTTAGTGAATGGATGATGATGTGGAAGATAGAAAAACATAGCAGCTGATAGCATGATGGCAGTTACAAAAATCTAAAGGACACTTAGCACATATGGAGATGCACATCAACATAATATCAAGTTAGTTCGAAGTTGGTTGGATTAGTGGCCAACATTTTCCCTTTTTATAGCACAGTTGTTAGTTTAAGTTGTTAGATGAAATAAATACTAGGATATTTTCATGGGAGGAAGGCCATCTTGCACCTCCAGCTATTGCCTCTCTTTTTTGTTATAAATATATAGATGAAATTCTTCAGGAGGTTCGAATGGTTGAGCTAGGCTCCCTTATACTGTAATATTTTGATGAAGTTACTGTGAATTGGTTATGTACTTGATTTGAGACATCTTGGTTAATACAAATCAACTTTCTTATTCCAACTTATTTGCCTCTGATGCTGAAGTGTTCATGCTTGAATGATTCACATGAATTGTTGTGGTCGTGTTATGATGCATGTTTGATTATAATATTATTATGATGTTTCTTTAGTGTCCTTAAACTTTGAACTCAAGAAGATCTTGTGTTAGAGTTTTTCTTCCTTAGGTTGTTTGCAGGCCTGATGTTTACAACAATCTCTACATTCCTCTTACTAAAGTCTTCCCTCTGTTCACATTTACTCCCACTTATTGATTGAAGTTAGTAAAGACCTCGATTGCTCATGCATGCTAGCCTATATTTCTGAGTTAGAACATTATCATCTTGAGTCTTATCCATTTGACCCTCTTAAAGAACTCTTTTACATTTACATATAACCTGATGGGTACTGGGCTTGCCTTCCATGCAATCTGAAGGTGATTCCTAGTGCTAACATTCTTGGCACCGTTGTCGGGGATCGATTTGAAGACATTTCCCTGGGATTGAATGACAAAGCTTACTAGTTCTAAAGGTGCTTTGGAACTTAGTATCTTGAATATTGCAGCTTGCACCTGGCGACTTCATTGTTTCAGCTCTGGCACCTAAAGGTAGACATATGAGATCAAATCCACAACTACCTTTGGTTCCACCTGAAGCTGACCCATAAAAGATAATCAAGAAGGGAAAAGCTTCTCAAGAAAGTTTTTCTGCTGCTGCTACAAGTGATTCTAGTCAATCTCCTGATTCCACTCTTAATACTCTAGTTGTTATATCAAGTAATCCTTCTTTACCTTCTGGTGAAGTATCTAAGAATCTTGATTTTCAAAAGTTTCCTATTGAATAATCCTCTTTTGAAACTGATTTGAAAGAAGAAAACTTTGAAATTCTTTCTTCCCCTGACATTGTAAAGTGGTTCAATCTTGAGAGTCTTGAAGATTTTCCTACTCTAGGCTTTGTTACCCCTTTTCCTGTTAAAATTTCTGCTGCCAAAGAAGAGGAAACCTCGTCCCCTTTACAAAATTTTCCATCTTCTTCCAAGACTCAGCCTTCTGCTGTGAAATATGAAATTTCCCCTGCATACATTCCCTTTTCTCCTAAAATGCACACAATCAAGTCTCCTTCTCCTCCTTGTTCACCAAGAGTTCAAAATCCAATGGCAGGTGCTAACCCCCCCTGCAAATAGGATGGATTCCATAGTGGCTGCAAGATATGCCCCTCTTGTCTTACCTCAGCCAGTGAATTTTCTCCCTCCTGGAGATTATTTAAAATACATGCCCAATTTCATGGGAGAAGAAGATATAACCGTTGAAGAACATATTGCTACCTTCTATAGTTATGCAGACAACCAAAACATTGAAAATGAGGATGTGTGGATGAGAGTCTTCATCCAAATCCTTTTTGGTGAGGATAGGAAGTGGTTTAGGGGTTTGGCCCTTGGATCCATTACTAGAATTGAGGCGCTAGACGAGGCCTTTTTGAGGCACTGGGGGGACAAAAATGACTTCTTGTACTATATCACTAAATTTGGATCCCTAAAAAGGAAAGAGGGAGAGTATGTCTCTGACTTCTCTAAAATATTCAAGAAAATGTACAATAAGATTCTTGATGAGATAAAACCCAGAAAACCCCCTGCAAAAATCACTTATGCAAGTGCCTTTGACCCCAAGTTTTTCCTTCTACTGAGAGAAAGAAGATCAACCTCCTTAGCTCATATGCAAGATGCAACATTGGAGGTAGAATCCAACATAGTGGCATCTGATAAACTCAGGGGAAAATATGATAGAGACAGGAGAAAAAACAGAGCTAAAGATTCAACTTTTGACTCCCCTATTGTCCACTCTCAAGTAGATGAACTTACCAAATTAGTAAAATCCCTTTATACAAAGATTGAGAAGTTAAAACTGGAAGGAAAATGGAGCTATAGAAATACTCAAAATATTGATAATAGAGGTAACTTCAGGAGATGAAATAATGCTCCCCAGATCCTTCCGAGAGATTCTAGAAATAGAGAGAGAGATGATCAAAAGGTACAAACTCCTTTACAGAACAACCTGGTTGCTAATGAAGAAGGAGAGGAGGAAGAAGATGATCTCGAGATTCATTGCTTAGGTGACACATCCCCATCCCCTCGCTTGATTCAATATGCATATGAGAAATCCTTGATGGATATTCAAATAAATGAATTAAGTAAGGGAGAGAAAGCAAAAGAAAGTCCTAATAGATATAATCCGAGATCCAAAAAGAATGAGGAAAAAACTGATGCTTCTAATTACCCTGCCCAAAAAGAAAGTTCTACCAAGGCTGTGACAGTTAGCAGTAAGGAAAAAGACACACAAAGTCCCCAAGTTCTGGTCAGATGTCCTACCCCTGAAACCAATGAGATCCTGAAGTCTTCATCTTCCTTCAGCTTTGAGAATGAGATCCTAAAAATCAATATTCCTGTACCTTTTTTGGAATTGATAAAAAATGAAGATTTTAAAAAATATCTCTCCAAAATGTTACAACTCGAACCTTCTCCTAATGCCATTGATTCAGTAAATCTGCAAGATGAAAATCCAACAATCATCCTAGGACCTCTGATATAAGATAGAGATGATTCATCCCCTCCTTTCTATACATCAATGAATATACATGATAAGGTGTTGCATAATTGTTTGATGGATTCAGGGGCATCCCACAATCTCATGCCAAAAACTGTTATGAATAAAATTGGGTTAGAAATCACAAAGACCTACCATGACTTATATTCTTTTGACCCCAGGAAAGTGAAGTGTCTTGGGGTCATTAAGGATCTAGTTGTGACCTTATTTCAGCTGCCCATGAAAAGCGTAGTCATGGATATCATGGTGGCTGATGTTCCCCCCAAGTTTGGCATGCTCTTGTCAATATATTGGATAAAAAGACGGGGGGAACCTTGCGGATGGATCTCTCATATGCTACCATTCCTATGTTTGGGGGGGAGCATAGAAGACTTTACAGGGAAGCTCAGTTGGCCTACATTATTAGTGATGAAGCAAACCCCACAAATCATCCTATTTTTTCTCTTGATACTAATTTGGGATCCAGCATCTTGCAGCTCACTGATACCCTCGAGCCTCCTCTTGAAATCAGAAAACAGTCTGTTACCTTTTGCAAAGATTCCCCTCCAACCACCTTTGTTTGGAAGATGTTCTTTGATAGAGCCTCTTGTAGGGAAGGTGCTGGTGCTGGAGTGGTATTTGTTTCACCTGCTCAAGAGACTATATTTCTGTCATACAAGCTAGAATTTGAAACTACTAATAAAGTGGCAGAGTATGAAGCTCTTGTCTTGGGATTGAGGGCTGCTAAAGACATGGGGATAGAAGAGCTATCAGTATTTGGGGATGCTGAATTGATCGTTCATCAGATAAAAAATCTTTACTAGACTAAGCACCCTAGGCTCAAATCTTATAGAAATGAAGTGTGGGACTTGGTGGACAGTTTTTTCTCAGCTTTTAACATTTCATTTATTCCAAGAGAAGAGAATACCATGGATGATTCTTTGGCTGTATCAACAAGCAATTTCAGATTCCCCTTACCACCTAAACTCAAGTATGATGTATAAGTCAAATACATGCCTTCTATACCAGACAATGTCAAATATTGGAAGATGTTTGAAGATGATCTTGAAATTAAAAAAATCCTCGAGACTGTTGATGCATTTTATGCATTACACATTGATCGGGATCATGATTCTGAAATTAATCCTCATGCTGATGTTTTCTTTAATAAAATTTCTAATCATCATATTGTGCATCTACCTAGCAACCACATTCCAAAAGGACTAGTTCCTTTGGAAAGATTATTTGACGAAAATGATGTGGCAGTAAAGGAGAAAGTGTCCACTAATGATGCTGATATAATTGAGCGCAATGTGGGTACATAAAAGGATCCAAAATATGTCAAGTTGTCAAGAAACCTATCAAGAGAGCAGAGGGCAGAATATACTGAGTTGTTAAAGGAATTTGCTGATGTATTCGCTTGGACTTATGAAGATCTCAAAACTTATGACACAAGCATTATAGATCACAAGATCCCAATAAAGGAAGAGACCAAACCCTTTAGGCAAAAGTTGAGGCAAATAAATCCTATGTTGCTTCCTGTCATGGAGAAAGAGGTAAAAAAGCTTTTAGATGCTAAAATTATTATTCCTTTGAGGTATTTTGAATGGGTGGCCAACTTGGTCCCAATCAGAAAAAAGAATGGAGAAATTAGACTTTGTGTCAATTTCTGGAATCTGAATAGAAGTTCTAAAAAGGATAATTACCCTTTGCCCAAGATGGAGCACATATTACAAAGGGTGACAGGTGCGGCCAAGATGTCCATGAATGATGGTTTTTTTTGGCTACAATCAGATCTCTATTTTTCTAGAAGATAAAGAGAAGACAACCTTTACCACTCCTTGGGGTACATTCATGTACGCTAAGATGCCTTTTGGTTTGATGAACATAGGGGCAACCTTTCAGCGAGCTATGGACATAGAATTTATTGGAGAGAAGGACAAGCTTGTTGTTATCTATTTAGATGACATAACATTGTTCTCTCAATCTGATAAAGAACACTATGATCATTTAAAAAAAGTTTTCTTGAAATGCAGAAAATTTGGTCTCTCTTTGAATCCAAAAAAATCATTGTTTGCCATGAAGGAGGGAAAATTATTGGGGCATATTGTGTCAGCTGAAGGGGTAAGGATTGATTCCAATAGGGTTGAAGCTATCCAAACCTTGTCACTTCCTAGATCCAAAAAGGAGGTTCAATCTTTTTTGGGAAAAATTAATTTTTTGAGAAGGTTTGTTTCAAATTTTGTTGAGTTGGTCAAGTATATCACAACCATGTTGAGAAAGGGTAATGAAATCAAATGGACTGCTGAGTCCCATAATTCTTTTGATCAAATAAATAAATCCTTGACTGAAGCCCCAGTCCTTATCATCCAAGACTGCTCCAAGGATTTTCTTATTTTTTAATTCGCTTCATTTGATACAGTGGCAGCTGTTTTATTGTACAAGAACACTGAAGGCTTAGAGCAACCCATTGCTTTTTTCAGCAGAGCATTGAGAGATGCTGAATTAAAATAGGACATCATGGATAAGCATGCCTATGCATTGGTTAAATCTCTCAAGTCTTTTAGAGTTTATGTGCTCTATCCAAGAGTCATTGCTTATGTCCCATCAACTTATGTAAAGGAAATTCTTATTCAGCTTGATATAGACGGAAAAAGGAGCAAGTGGATTGCTAAAATCCTTGAATTTGATCTTGAGATTAAGAATACCAAATTGGTTAAAGGCCAAGGTTTAGCCAAGCTGTTGGATGAATCAAATTTCTCAGCCATGGGGGTAAATTTAATCAACACATGCTCAAAAAATCAACAGGCTAAATTGACTAACAAAGGTCCTCAAGTCACCCCTACATTGGCAGATTGTAGCTAGTACAAGGACATTGTATTTTTCCTACAGAAATTACAACCTCCAGATGGTATGGAAAAGAACAAGGTGAGAGCCTTAAAACTCAAATCAATCAAATACCACCTTATTGGTCAAGTCTTGTATTGGAAAGACCCATTGGGAGTGCTTTTGAGATGCCTAGACCCACAAGAAGCCCAAAAGATTATGTCTAATTTTCATGACAGTTTATGTGGGGGTCATCATTTTTGGAGAACCATGACATATAAGATTCTCAGGGCTGGGTACTTCTGGCCTAGTCTATTCACCAATGTTTGTGCTAAGATCAGAGCCTGTGTTAAGTGTCATAAATTCTCTAGAAAGTAGCAACTCAAGTCTTTGCCATTAAAGCCTGTGGCAGCTTCGGGACCCTTTCAACAGTGGGGCCTATATGTTATTGGGGAAATTCATCCTGCGTCTAGTGGTCAACATAGATGGATATTGATTGCACATATTACTTTAGTAAGTGGATAGAATCTATCCCTACAAGGAATGCTTCCCACAAAGTGATCATTGGTTTCCTTGAGGACATTATGACGAGGTTTGGTTGTCCGAAAAAAATTGTCACTGATAATGTTGCATATTTCAAGGCTTAACCATTGATTCAATTCTGCGAACAGTTTGAAATCACTACCCCCAAGGGAATGGAATTGTATAGTCCTCTAACAAAATCCTTATAAAGATCATTAAAAAGATGTTAGAGGACAACAAAAAAGCATGGGACTCAAAACTCAAGTTCTCTTTGTGGGATGATAGAGTGACAACAAAGAGGTCCCTGGGCCTTTCTCCTTTCCAACTGGTGTATGGAGTTGAGGCCATTTTTCCTTCTCAACTTGCCTTACTTGTGGAAAAATTCTTCCAAGATTACCAAGGGGAGTCGGATCATATGATCAGAATGATTCAACAACTAGTTGAAGTGCACCAGACTCAGGAGTAGCTTATAGATAAAGCACACGTCATCAACAGAAGATCAAGCAGGATTTTGACAAGAAAGTAAATAAAGAGGATTTTCAACTGGGTGATTTGGTGCTCAGGTGGGATGCACCAAATCAAGATAAAGGCAAGCATGGTAAATTTGAATCTTTATGGATCGGTCCCTTCAAAATTTTTGAGGTATTCTCTAATAACACTTTCAAGTTGCAGAATATGGAGGATGAAGAAGTTTTTGGTGGCCCCGTCAATGTGAATTTTATGAAAAAGTTCTTTGCTTGAACCATGAGTGGCTTTTCATGCCATTGTAAATATCAGCTTTCTTTTATTTTTGTTTTAATAACTGACCCCATAGCCCTAGGATAAGGCACTGAATCTACTCATTCTTAGCAGCTCGGAGGGGGCATGCCATCCCCTGTGGAGCCAATGTTATCACGCTAAGTTGCCTTGGGTTTTTAGCCTTTCGTTTCATCTTTTCCTAATCCCTTAGATATTAATTTTTTATTTGTCCCCTTTAAAAGTGTTCTTTTTTAGGTCCCCTTGATAAATAAAGTTTTAAGTCATGACTTATGTTTTGATCCTCACACAAATTTTTGACTTAAGACTGTTTTTTCATGACTTATCTTTTGATTCCCTTCATGACTTGACACTAGGATCGACTCACCCTACGATCGACTTGATTTAACATGCCATATTCCTCACTCATGCCCTCGTAGACTTTCCTTGCTGTCCCCTTTTTTCCTTGCTTGTTTTCCAATCATTTTTTGAAATGGAGAGCTGCCAACTCATCAGGAGTTTCTGTAGCGCACTCCCTGTCCATCATATTCTACCATGATTTGTAGTTATGATGCTGATGTCATCTCTTCCTTGTTTTCAGTGCTAGGGGTGGTTAAAATATGCTTTCAAGGTTTCATATTTATGAGCTCCAGTAATGGTTTTTGAATTTTGAAAAACTCAAATTGTTGTGCTGCACAAACTACCAGTTCCGACCAGTTGGTAGTAGCGCTACTAGATCTGATGCTGAGGTGGATTCGAAGGCCGAGTTGCTCGTGACTCTTTCCTAAGATTTTTCTGAGGCCTCGAACTGTCATTATTCCACATTTTTCCTCCTCTGCACATCAATTTCAAGGAGAATTAGCGCTTGGAATTTTGGTAATTATCGTGCTTGTGTACTTGGAGGAGATCTTTCCTCACACCATCATATCAAATTGTTCCCTCCATTCAAACTTGCAGATTTCATCTCCTGCCTATTGATTTTGATACATCTTCCCGCCATTGCCACTAAGCTCACAGTATCCAAGCATGTCTTATCCTCTGCATGCGCGGTGTGCTACCTATAGACTTTACTAAAACTGCACTATTTCTCCCCTACCTCCTCTGAAAGTTGAGTCAGGCTATTTCAACCCAATTTTCAAAGACCATTACAGGGTATCCCTTCAGCATATATTTTTCTCAGTGTTCATACCTGCACACATTCAAGGGAGGGATTTCTACCAACAGTTTTAGCTAGCTAGCAACCAGTCTGGATTAAGGGAAATTCTTGTAAAGGGGCAACCTTGTCCACTTGAGCTTTGAATTTTTAAAACCTCCTGCTTATCACCACTCCATAGCCCTAAAACTATTATACTAAATTATGGAGACTCCTTAGAAGAAGAAGTCACACAAGGGAGGTAATGTGGTTAGAGCTGAGCTTGTAGACATGCATCTATTCGAGGCAGAGCCCATGGCCAGAGAATTTTTTCAAAGGGTGGGATGCCTCTCTTTCTTCCAAAATATGCAAAGAGGTCATCCTTAGGTGACAAGGCAGTTCGACTTACATTTTGATGGTCTGAAAACCAAGGTAGGGAACCTAGAATTTGAAGTGTCTGAGACCTCTATTTCAGCTACTACAAGAATCCCTATCACCGGTGAGAGCTGGTTTAAATCCATGGCCTTAAATGCATCCTATGCCAAAGATTTCCTTAAGCATGAATATCAATCTGATAATCTTTCTAAAGGTGTGCCAAGAAATCATCTGATTGAGCAGTTTGATAAAGTATTGAGGATCATTCAGAGGTACTTTACGTGTGAAGGGAGGTTCAATACACTATACTAGTACCATATAAGGATTCTGCTGCATTTTATTGGAAAAATTGAAATGAACATTCCCTACTATTTTCTAAGGAGCATAGGCAAGATGTCAGACAGGGTTCAATCCAAGACTAAGGCTATGGATACTAGCATATTTCATTATGGGTTGATTAGAATGTTGGGTTCTGAAGAGATGGGTAAGAAGGATATATCATGCGAACATTTCATTATTTCTTCTCACATGATGTTGGATATAGCAGCTACTCCTCAGTCGTAGATAGAAAGCCCTTTACCATCCACTAGTGATGCTAAAGCAGGTACTGTCAATAAGAGAAAGAGAAGAGTTCATGTTCAATATCAAGAGGCCATCAAGGAGGTTGTAAGAACTGAGGAGGAGGATTATCATTCTCCACAGAGAGACATTTCACCCCCTCCTCCACCAGAGTTAGAAGAAGCCCCTTCTTCTACTAAAACTACAACAAAGAAAGGGAATAAGCTACACTTCTCCTCATCTCCTTTAGCAACCAACATCAAGTTCAAAATGACCTTCACAAGATCATCAGCTCTTAAAGAGGCTGTTGAAGAACATGCCCTACCAAAAGTCTCTATCCTACATAAGAAGAAAGATAAGGGCCAAGGCATTGAAAATCCCGTGGAGAAGAAAGAAGAAAATCCTTGTGTGGAGAAGAAATAAGAAATCTCTGTACAAAAGAAGAAAGATAAAGGCAAAGGCATCAAGAAGCCTGTTGAGATAGAAAAATTTATTCCTATGCAACAAAAAGAGGAAACCATGAAAAATCCTGTTGAGACTGTTCACATCTCTACTCCACCTAGCAGCTAGACGTTCAAAAGATTAATCAGGCAACTCGGGGATGCTAGGAAGGAGGTGGCTCATTTGAAAGAAGAAGCCATGTATGATAGGGTTAAGATGAAAGAATTCATGGATGGATACAACCACACTCTTGATCTAGCAAGGTTTGTGACAAGAAAGGCCCAACCTCTCCATAGGCAGCTCAAAAACCTTTATAGGCAGAATAGAGACTTTCAGTCTCAGAACATAAAGTTCAAAGAAGAGTTGCAACATTTCCAAGACGAGATGGCTCAAAGAAACTTGGATGTGTTGATTGAAGCTATTATTGAACAAGAGAAGCCAACAACCAAACAAAGCATAGTTCCAGTGAAGAAGCCTACTACTGCTAAAGGGAAGCATGTTGTTTTTCCAAAGGGAAGTCCTCCTTCCACAAGAAGGAGTGTCAGGTTGATGAAGTAATTGGTGAGAGGTGATTTTCATTTTTGAGGATGGCCCCTTTTTGCAAGAATATGTAATTAAGGAAATACTTCCTCTGGCACCTATACATGCTATATCAGTTTCTAAATGCATACTATTCAGATTTTTGGTGATCTGCAAAGAGTTAATCTTTTTTACACTAGTAGCACAGACATTCCATAGCGCTTTAGCGCTACAAAATTGTCTAAATTTCAAAGTTCTATCTGTATGCTTTCTATAACGCTACCTAATTTCCTAGGAATGATGTAGCAATGGCACTCCTAACTGCCTGGGGGTGCTACCAAATCTATCAGCATTGAAAGGATGGTGCTGCGAAGTCAGCTGGGCGCTACCGAATTGCACGCAAACACACCAAGATGGCGCTACCAAAATTCTGGCAGAGACCGAATGCTACACAAAGGCACACAGGATGGCGCTACCAAAATTTTGACAGAGACCGAATTCTACACAGAGGCACACAGGTTAGTGCTACTAAAATTTTGGCAGAGAATGAATTCTACAAAGAGGTATACATGGCTTGGTGCTACCCATTCAACATGCCTATTTTGGAGGTTGCGCTATAGAAGCTCTCTACCAAATGATGATACCAATAGGGACCAGGAATATAGGGGGCCCGAATTATCACCTTAGTGAATGGATGATGATGTGGAAGATAGACAAAGATAGCAACTGATAGCATGATGACAGTTACAAGCATCTAAAGGACACTTTCCACATATGGAGATGAACATCAACAAAAAATCAAGTTAGTTCGAAGTTGGTTGTATCAGTGGCCAACATTTTCCCTTTTTATAGCATAGTTGTTAGTTTAAGCTGTTAGATGAAATAACTACTAGGATATTTTCATGGGAGGAAGGCCAACTCGCACCTCCAACTATTGTGTCTCTTTTTAGTTATAAATAGATAGATGAAATGCTTCAGGAGGTTCAAATGATTGAGCTAGGCTCCCTTATACTATAATATTTTGATGAATTTACTGTGAACTGGTTATGTACTTGATTTGAGAAATCTTGGTTAATAGAAATCAACTTTCTTATTCTAGCTTATCTGCCTCTGATGGTGATGTGTTCATGCTTGAAAGATTCACATGAATTGTTGTGGTGATGTTATGATGCATGTTTGATTATAATATTATTATGATGTTTCTTTAGTATCCTTAAACTTTGAACTCAAGAAGATCTTGTGTTAGAGTTTTTCTTCCTTAGGTTGTTTGTAGACCTGATGTTTACAACAAACTCTACATTCCTCTTACTAAAGTCTTCCCTCTGTTCACATTTACTCCCACATACTGATTGAAGTTATTCAAGACCTCGATTTCTCGTGCATGCTAGCCCAAATTTATGAGTTAGAACATTATCATCTTGAGTCTTATCCATTTGGCCCTCTTAAAAATCGCTTTTAGATTTACATATAACTTGATGGGTATTGGGCTTGACTTCCTTGTGGAACAAAATATTTAAAGAACCAACAAATACTATAACAAGAAAACAAAAAATGAAGGACTCCACAATCAACCTACCTGAAAATAAAATATCATGAAAACACACACTTTTTTTTTTTTTAACAGAAATATTGTTTTAGGGCTTGGCCATTCACCGGGAGGGCATCAGGTTCTCCCCTTAGATTTTGCAACCGATACATGCTTGCCCAAATTTTCTCGGCTACCTAAAAAGGTCTGAGCGATAGATTCTGAAACTTCGAATGTTTTCCCTTTGGCTCATTTGCTCTGTCCCATTTCAGGACCAAGTCTCCTACTTCAAAATTCTTCTCTTTGGCCTTATGCCTGTCAAACCACCTTTTAACTATCTGTTGATGAGCAATGAAATTTGATTTTTTTTATCCCTTTCTTCTTCTAGCATGAGGAGGGTATCAATTCTTTGTTGAATAACTGATGAGGTTTGTCCTCTAGAAGCCTGAGCAAGCTGAAGAGATGGAAGATATAGCCCATTCGGGAGATTGGCTTCCTTTTCGTATACCAGAAAGTATGGGGAATTCCCTATAGCTTCCTTGGGTGTTACTCTATCAACCCATAAGGAATTATCAACTGAACTGTGCCAATTCCTCTGGTTGTCTGCAACTTTTTTTTTAATACCCTCACTAGGTTCTTATTGGTTGATTTTGCCACTCCGTTCTCCTGTGGATAGTAGTTTGCAGAGTATTTGATTATGATTCCTTTGTCTAGAGAAAACTCTCTTAATAGGGTGGAAGAAAATTAAGCGACATTATCGAAAACAAGGATGGAAGGCATACCGAACCTTGTGATCAGTTGTTGTTCTATGAATTGGATCACCACATTTTCGTTTACATGAGTCAGAGGGACGACCTTTGCCTATTTCGTGAAATAGTCCGTGGCAGTCAGTATGTATCTATGTTGTTTTGAAGAACTCGGTGTAATTTCTCCTATGATATCTAACCCCCATTGCTTGAATGTCCTGGAGACGACCACAAGTTGGAGTGGGATAACTGCTCACTTTTCCCTCCCCGCGCTTATTTGACAAGTTTTACAGTTCCTAGCGTATGTGTGAACATCCCTTAACAAAGTAGGCCAATAATAGCTAGCTCTCAGTATCTTATGAGCAGTGGTATTCCCTGCAAAGTTTCCACCTGCAGGACCATCATGGAGCTCCTTCAAAACCTTGTCTTCTTCTTCTCGTTTGAGACATCTTAAAAGTATCCCATCATAATTAACGTGAAAGAGCACCAAATTTATGAGACGATATTGTGCTGATTTTAGTCTGAGAGCTCTCCTTTCCTTAGGGTTCAGGTTTTATGGGAAAGTCCCATGATTAAGGAGATAAGATAATTTTCCATACCAAGACTCCTACCCTGGGGATACATATGACGCTTCACTATACCATAATGCCAATTCATTCTCCCACTCGGGGTCTTCATTTACTTGGTCCTGGGCCTCAGCTGCCAGTTTACATAATCCTTGTCCCTTAACTAGTTTGGTAGGTTTTATATCGAGATCAAATTCTTGGACTACTGCCATCTAGTTCCCTATTCTTTCCCCCATCTCCTGTTGAGTGAATAGGGATCGGACCACAAGATGAGGCACAATGACATTGGTGTGGTTTTTTAGGATGTAAGATCTGAAATGTTTTACTACCTTATACACCGCATAAGCCTGTTTGTCTATAACAGGGTAATTTAGTTCAACCCCTTGGAGATTAGTGCTCATAAATGAGACCAACGCCTCATTGTTGTCATCATCCTTCTGAGTCAATACTGCAGCTAACGGTTGGTCGGAGGAAAAAGTGTAGAGGAAAAAATATTTTCCAAAGTCGGGACTTCACAACACTAAAGCTTGAGATATTGCAGTCTTAATATTGTTGAAAGCACTTTTTTGTTCATCATCCCACTTAAATTAAACATCTTTGTGGATCATCTTTTGTAAGGGTTTGATGATTTTAGTGAAATCGGGGATGAACTTCCTCACAAAATTGATTTTCCCAAAGAAGGATTGCAAATCCTTTTTGTTGTGGGGTAATGGAAGCTGAGATATTTCCCTATTTCGTTCTGGGTATATACAGATTCATGCTTGAGATATAATATGACCTAATAGTTTCCCTTCCTCAACACCAAAGATAGTCTGGGTATATACAGATTCATGCTTGAGATATAATATGACCTAATAGTTTCCCTTCCTCAACACCAAAGATAGTTTTCTTAGGGTTTAAAGATATACCGTATTTCCTACACCTTTCAAAAATTTGGGTTAGGTGTTGGATGTGATCTTCTCTATTCTTTGAATACACAGTCACATCGTCCAAATAAACTACTACACATTTGTTGATTAGTCCCCGAAACACTACGTCCATGTCCCTTTGGAAGGTTTCCCCTACATTGATTAACCCAAAGGGAATGCGTTTATAAGCAAAGGTTCTCCACTTGGTTTAGAAGGTAGTTTTCAATCGATCTTCCTCTGAAAATAGAACTTGGTTGTAACCCGAAAACCTGTCCAGCAGGGAAAAGACCTCAGAACCAGACAGGGTCTGCAAGATTTGCTACATCAGTGGGACTGGGTAGTTTTCCTCTTCTGATGCTCTATTGAGGTTTCTAAAATCCACACACATACGGATCTCCCCATATTTTTTCCTGACAGGAACCAAATTTGCTACCCATGCAAAGTGTCTAACCTGAAATATAATTTTAGCATCTAGTAATTTCTTCAACTCCTGACACATGAGAGGCTCCAGGGATGGGTGGTACTTCCAGAGCTCTTGTTGGAAGGGTTTTACTCTAGGTTTTAACGAGTTTGTGTGTTGCATAATGCGAGTATCATAAGTTTTCATATCTCGGTAGGACCATGCAAAAACATATTGATATTATTTAAACAACTTGAGATAGGCTTTCCTTTCTTCTTTAGATATTGTCTTTCCAAGATTTATATTCTTAGGGTTCTCCGGGGTTCCTAGATTTATGGTCTCATACATGGGACAAGAACTCCCCGTCTTTGTGTTTGTTGATCCCTTAAGTAAAAAAGGTTCTTTAAATTGGATACCCCTTTCGGTATCGTGTGAAAACTTGGTTTTTCAGTCAATTGATCTGTTTCATCTCTTTGTACATGGGGATCGGTTTCTACTAGTTGCTCCTGAAATATTTCATTGTCAATAGCCAGATCTTTAAATTTTTTTTGATTGGTTAAAAAGTTTATGATCTGTTCATCTCCTTCAAAGACCTTCCAATTAGAAATATTGTTGGGCACCGACGGTTTGTAGAGTAGCTCCATAGTGAACTAGGAGGCTTCATAGTCTTCTAAAGGGGATAACCTTGAGGCAGTGGTGGAAAGGGAATCAACAAGAGAGTTATTTTTTCTAGTGATCGCTGTAATGTTGAAGGCTTCAAAATGTTCTATTAGTCTGTGCACTTCCCATTGATAATTTCTTAGGTGGGGAGAGTTGCAATGTATAGTGTTCCTTACCTATCTAACAATGATTTCAGAGTCTCTGAAAACCTTTAGTTCATTAACGTTTAAGTCTATGGATTTCTTTAGCCTTTATACTAGAGCTTCATACTTGGTGGTGTTATTTGTGCATTCAAATTCTAGTATGCAGGACAAGAAATTTCGTTTACCTTTCAGATCAATGAGGATACACCCTGCTCCTTATACTTCTTGCGACTTGGATATATCAAAGTACAAGGTCCAAACTTGTGAGCAAAAACCATCAGTTTATTTTTTCCTACCACTTTCCTCCTTTCCTCCTATCCACTTCATGGTTTTTAACAAAGGTTCTTGACATAAGAGGATTTCTTCTGTCGTCGTCGGAAAATTTTCTTGAAAAGTCATTTCAGAGTTTTGAGTCAGAGGGACATCCAATGAGAGAGGTGAGAAATTACCGAAATCAAAGTCGCAGGAATAGTTTCCTAACACAAGGAAGTCTGTCAAAGAGGGTTCATTGAGGGCTTCTAGGTCAGTGATAATATGTTTGAGATACGTTTCCCTATCGATCCTGATCATATTCGTGTGTCCCTTTAATGGAAACCAAAGGTGATCCCAGTCTATACTAAAGTATCCGTTCAACTTCTCAGACCAATATAGACTAAGTAGTAATCCATAAGCTTCTGGGATATCTACTACAATGATGCCAATCACTTGAATAAATTTTGGGTGTGTTTCCATTCTGATAATGACATCCTTGAGTTCTCCCATAACTTTCACCCGGGTTCTATCCAGTTGTATCACATGTTTATCAATTTTGAGAGGGACTGCGTTTAATTTCTTACAGATAGATACTGGCATAAAAATAGAGGATGCCCCCGAGTAAACAAAACAATTATGGAGGTTTCTATTGAACACTTCAAATGTCAAGAGGAATGACGGGATGAAAGGATTTCCTTTCTTATCTTCAGAGAAAATGTTCATAGTTGGCTTATTTTTTAGATCTGTGAGGGATGGATTTTCTCCTTGGTTAGTGCTTGTTATAGGGGTTTCTACTGACTTCAAAGTCTGTAATAGAAAGTCCTTTTGCTAGGGGATTGTACACATGTCCATGACCGATATATTACCCTTCAATTTTTTCATATATTCTACTATGTTGTAGTCTAGCTTGGGCGATTCTTGTGTATGGATATTTATAGGATTTCTTTGGGAGACAAAAGATTATTTCGGGTGATCGGAAATTTGTTTTCCTCTCAAAGTGTGGGCCACAGTAAGTTCGTTTGAGACTGGATGACCCCTACTTCGTGTTTTCACAACCAAGACCTCAAAAGGTGGTTCTTGAACCTCAAATAGATCATCAGAAGACATTAGCAAGTCTGGGTCCCAAAGCAGCATGGTTGTTTCTTCCAGTGAGTCAACTTCTTTCTGATCAACAATATTCATAACTGAGCCGCTTGATTTTTCGGTAAGGGAAACCTCGTCTAGAAACTGATTGGCCATAAAATTCATGGCATGCACCCATTGTGGCCAGTCTCTTTCATAATGTTTCTCTTGGTGATAGGTATAGAAAGAGTCAGATGCCACATTTCCCAGGTCAATGTTTAAGTTGGCTGGGGGAGGTTCAATTGATTTGAACGGTGGATTTCTTTTAAAAAAGGGTTTATAGGGCCTTTGACATTGGTTTCCTTCCCCTGCACTTCTTTTCATGTCTATGATTTTGTTTGACAACTTCTTTATCATTCGTTGTAGGTCTTCTATGTCTCCACTTCCTTTTTTGGGACCTTGTTCTATTTGTTTCCTTGAGGGTCTGGTCAAAAAGAGTCCTCTCCTGGGCAGAGGTTGAACTTCCTTCTTAACTAATTAGACCTAGCCTTATTTACATCCTTTCATTTGGAATTCTATTGTTTTAGCTTCCTCAAAATTCTCATCTAAGGTTGTTTTGGCAGCCCTCTTCACAAACATGGAAATGGAAATAGGGATAGCCTTAGCATATACTTCGATTTGCAACTCTCAAGTGGGTTTAGATTTGGGTTGAAATTTATTTAGGATAGTGGAGAATCGTTGATTGAAGTCTTTTACCTTCTCCTTTGAACTCATGGTGGCAGTGAACAACTCAACCATCAAAGCTCCTGTAGTGGTTTCTTTTGCAAATTTATCTAAAAAATCCTTTTGAAACTTCGTCCAACTAGTTATGGAACCTACAAGAAAGTTAAAATACCACGTGGAGGCTGAATTCTCAAAAGCATAGGGGAAAATCATGCATACTACATCTTCATGTTGGACATTCATCAGTCTAAGAGCTAGCATGATTTTTCGATATGGTCTTTAGGCAATCTTGAGGTTTTAGGGTCAAATTTAGGGAGTAACTTTTTTGGAGGTTGGGGAAGGTTATGTACTCGTCCGAGGATGGCCAGAGCATCTTTGGCCAACCAAGGTTGATTATTCTGGGGTGGGTTTCCCATTTCTTCATTATGATCATTGTTATCTTCCATGTCGTCTGACTCCAAAACTGAGCGTTCCGAGTTAAAGCCTTCCTCGTCAGAAAAATCATTGGGCTTAGATCAATTACCAGCTGGTGTTTTGGGGATCAGATGGAGGGGATGTTTGATCTTGGTGAGGGTGAAGTATTCAGGTCTTCTACTGTGTGAACAAAAACCTGGTCGGGGGTGTCGAACACTGGTCTGCTTACTTGTTTTCTACGAGGAAGTAACATAGCTAAGGGTAGCGCTTCAATTTGTCGGGCATAAGCTCTTGTGATTCTTCTGAACTGGTTCAACTCTTAGTGGGGAAGAGCGTAAGGTATTTCAGGGAATAAATGATCTTCCTCTTGCTGGGGTGAGTTACTCGTTTCAGGAGTACTCGATGTATGTGGGTTGTCTTGATAATGACTAGACATGCATGTGGGATGTTTTGAATCTACAAGCTATGTGAAATATTATATTAGAAATATTATCAACCATTCATTCATCAACCCTCCTTCTAGTGCTACTTCTGTTGAGGGGTCCTAAATCCCTTTAACTCAACAACATGAACCAAACCTGCAACCAAGGCCCAATTAGACTCTGTAGTGTTTGATAATGGAATGGTTCTCCAGATCCGCTGATATGACCAATTAATCAATGGGCTTTACGTAGTGATTGACAGAATGTCTTCTTGTGAAAGATCCTCCTTTAGTTTGAACGTTCTCTTTTTTTATTTTCTTTTACTAGATGGGTCTGATAAAAGGATGTGCACCGGTATAAACTAGCTGGTAAAGGGAGAAATCTTAACTACTGAAGAAGGCTGAGCTTGGGATAACCCTTGTACTCAAGCTTGCAGACAAAGATTTTCACACCTGTGACAAGTCTGATACTAATACATCAACTTGCTGGTATTTCAATTATTAACTGAGATATAATTATCGAAAGAAAACATACATGAAATAAAACGATGGCAAGAAAAATAGTTTCCTTAGTTCTAATCATTAATAACACACTAACACAACAATTTTCTTTCCATCATTAGAGACAAGAACTATAAAAATATTGAATCAAAACTTATCAATAGATTCAAAAACTCTTACTCATTACAACATCCATTCATGAGATAAAGTCAGAATTAATTCCTCCTTAGATCCAATCACACATGCCTTTGATGTAATTTTTTTTTATCTCCGGTCCTAAACAAGAATTCTCAATTAAGGTAGTTCCGAAATAGTTCTTTACAATTCCAAAAATGAGGGTCTTTGTCCAAAACCATCGACCTATTCTAAAAGGTCAATCCTCTTATTTATAACAAATTATTAACTCAAAATAACTATCAAAAGTGAAAGCTAAGTAAATCAACACATCACCACATGGAACTTCCATCTCTCTGTCTTCTAAGAGTCATAAAATGGTTTCACTTAAGTGGATGACTCTTCTCATACTCTGACCATTTGACAAAGAGTTCCTCGCATGTGTTGGCATACGGGAATCTGTGTTGGTCCATCGAGGCCGAAACAATCTCCTTTATTTCTACTTCCCGTGCCCGATACTTGACTACTTTAACACTTAACTGTTGTAATATTGTTCTAGCCTTCATTGGGTGCTCCATGAACTATTGTACTTGACCTGGCACCATGTTTTCCACCTTTTCTATCTCTGCAGTCCACGATGAGTCTTGTTCTGCATGTTGTTTGACTATGTCATGCAAGTCGAAAAATTCCTCGGGTGAGACGAATTCTAGGAGACTGATGTCTCTCATCCCCTGATTGATCTTGCTCCAACTTCTTTCACAATCGAACCATTTCTCCTGAATCTCCCGCTGAGGTTTTGAGCCATCTTCACCCAGTATTCGACCGACTTCCTTATACGATCAATGTTGTTGTTCCTTAGCACCCGAATGTCATTCTCTTCGGCGTCTCAACCCTTTTGAACCATGTTGATGTAATCAATTCTTTCCATCGATTGGTGGGCCTTATCATACCATATTTCCATGTATTTGCATGTCTCTAGCGCCATAAGGGTGTCTTCTTGGAAGTCGTCTATCCTTGTAGTGAAAAGGTGCCGCTCACTCATGAATTTTTTGTAGGCATCTTGGAATTCGCTTCTCAAAAATACCATGGCATGTGTGGAGTCCTGATAATATTTATTCAAATGGCACAGATGCTCCAACTCCTTTAGCACAACAACCATTTCCTCTTCATCTTTCCTTTCTCTATCTAGGGTGGCGTCTGTGATTGCCATCCTTGTGCCGATAAGATCAGATGTCTTGGCATGCTCTGTGTTGATCAATTTCTCCTCTATGGTGATGAGGATCGAACTGTTCAAAGTAAGCCTCCTTTTCTTAGTGGTCCTCTTCATGATGGATTTCCTCTTTAATTTTTAGGCAATTGCTTGTATATCGGTGACCTCATCAACAAGTTTGGGGATTTGTTGTTCTCCCCAAGTAAGAGTGTTTCCTAGTCTCCCAACAGTGTATATTTGTTCAAGAATGGGTTCTTGAACCTCTTCGATATGTCCCGATGGATCGACCTCTTGTTGTTTCTCATCGGGTGGTAAGGTACTAGTCAAAACTGAGGAATCAGGGGTAGATTCGGTACTTACTTGGTAATCGGATGTTGAAACGTCGATTTCATGTTGTGTAATTTATCCTTCTTGTTCGCTCGATCGTAGCTCATCCCTTGAGATGTCCATTGCAATTCCCAATATGTCGAGTGGCTCAACATTCAAGGCACTTTCCACCTCATACTCGCTCTGCGGGTGGATTTGAACTAGAGAATCGGGACCCGGGGTGGATGATTTCTCATTCTCTCCCTCCTTTGTAATTTTCATTGAAGTGAACAGGGACACCTATGAACTCCCCTCATCATCGTAGATGGTTATTAAATTGAACAGGGGATTTGGTACTCTTGTTCTCCTTGCTTTCCTCGCTATCTTGAGCTGGGTCAAAATTTCCCTTGGTGATCCGACCTATGGTGGTGGAACTTAAGGGTTTTCTAACTCGATGATCGGCTCTGAGCCACTTGGTTCTCCTCGACTTTTGATTGGGTCATCAACTGGTATTCTCACCATGTCTATTAGATCATGGTCATTTTACAATTGATCAATGATCCTCTGTTCCCCTTCTAGCAAGAGCAATCCCCTTCTCTGTGACTCTGTTGCCTCTACCACTCTAATTTCTTCCCTAGCTTTGAGGGCCTTTTGGGTTGACTTCTCTATCATTTCCACATGTTCATCCATGCTCATGGCCTTGAACCTGATTATATTTGGGATGGCCATTCTCTGTACCACCTCATCCTAGTCCTGGGTGCACTCTGTGAAGATTTTGTCCTTGAATTTATCATGGGCGTATGACCAATAGGATGATACATGTGAAGCATGATGGAGGACTGAGCCTTTAGGGTTGTGCTTGGGGAATCGGCCCATCGAGAACCCAAATTCCAATTGGCTAATCCCTTCTTGTTTGGCTTGAGCAATATTCTTCACCAAATAGAACCCCACATGGAAACTGTAGGGTATGAAAGCCCGCTTTTTGTCTTTCAGTGTGGTGTTATAGCCCTGCAGGATGGTTTGATAACCAATTTCTCCCACAACGATCCGGTCTCAAACATGAGAAGGTAGGATATGTGGTGATTCAGTGGCCCTGAACACCCTAATGTGGGTTAAACGTTCTTCCAAGTACCAATAGCCTACCTTGGCTATTATTTTCTTAGCTACCGCAAATAGTCTTGGGAATTCCTTCTTAAAAATGATCAAATGAATGCGAGTGATGAATTCATCGTAGATGAGTGCGTAAGGTTTCGTGTACCTATTCTCCCATAGTATGTTGAACTAGACATGGACTGGGAGCTCTGCAACATGCCAACTTAGATTCATGACGACGAAGACGTTTCTTGCACACATGACATCGAGCAGGTACAAGGCCATGTAGAAAGTGGGTGCCTCCCCTTCCTTTAGTGTTTGAGCCTGCTGTACATAGATGCTCAATTGTTTTCATATTATTTCTCCCCAGTTGAAGCTGCTCCCGACGATCACCACTGTGTATGCCAAAGGCATCCATGCTTCCGAAAACTTGGAGCAATCTTTTTCTCCATATAACTGATAAATGAAATCCATCAAATAGATGTATGGATCCCTCAGGTTGATTGTTCCATACCAACCATTGCTCTGGTTAGTGAAATTATTGTCCTCTTTCCACCATGGGGTCATCAACTGATTGGCGTCATGGAATTTATAGAACTTCACCACGAAGTCCGTGTTGAGCCACTCCTCTAAGTCCCTGAGCTTGTAGTATTTATGGACTTCTTTCAGGAGGAAAAATCCGACACATCTTCCATCCTCATCGTTGATCAAGCATTTCTTCCCGTCCATATGGTCGATGAGCCATTTTAGAACCTCTATATAGGGGAAAACATGGGTTCTTCTTGAAACCATGTGTAAATATGACCATCGGATGTTGGGGAACACCTGGTCATCGAGTGCCATTATGTCCATGCCACTGTGTGGGATATAATTTGGGTATTCTTCTCGGCTAATTATGTTGAAGAGATCCCCCCACTGTGGGAGTGCTACCTTGGATCTGGTGCTTGCCTCTGTATCACCAAAGGCTGGAGGCTGGATGAAATATTTCTTGTTGTTGTTTTGACGACAGGCTCTGCCCTAAGGGCGTACTCCAACTGCCTTGTGGTCCCCGGAGAAGAACCTTTGCCTATCNNGTGAGTGTTTGGTGGTTGGATTTCTCGGTGGCATCTTAACTGTAGCTATAACATAGTTTAGAGATTGTGGTATAAAATCAGGTGTGCCTATATAAATTATAAACAACGAATTGACAGACTTGGATACATACCTCTGAATCTTGTTAAACCTAGTTTTGATAATCAAAAGGGTCATTACAGTCTCGAGTCTCTCACTTTGATCCTTCAGACGCTCTAGAATTCAACTTACATGCAAAATGAATTTGTTCAAAACCGTTCTAGAGAATTAAACAGGGATGAACTTACCGTGCCGCATCAACCATTCAATTCAGTTTATGAGTGAAATTTCAACAAATCTGTCACCATATCTTCAGAGATGTTTAATATTAAATTCATTGTGGGTTGACGATAAAGGAATGGGTGCTAATGTGGTTTATCGATGATTTCAAAATGTTGTTGTCTAATCGGCACATGGGGTAGAAACTAATGCAGGATCATGCATTAACTAGTTCCTTAAATGTTTAAAATTTGATCGTATCTAATGCCACAAACATCCCATCATTCTGCTCTTTCATTTGGTGGATCGGGGGTCAATATTGTGCTATGAACATTTTTGTTGATATCCTCCTGCAAAATCTCAGACGTCGATTAATCTTGTCATACAGAGCTAACGTGGCAAAGCTGACTAGGAGGTGTGACTAGGACTCGGGGAACCAAAATGAATCAGGATAAAACTAGACTGTACGACCCTCTTACTTGGTAAAGACACATGGCATTCGAGACCAATCACTTCATTCACTTGTGTCAGTTGGAGTCAGGACTTTCTTTAAGCCATATGTTTCTAAAACCCAAACCTAACTGACCGACGCCCGAAGGTGTCAAGGATCGACGATAGACGATAAACCTACCCAAGTGCTCTTGCATTGGCTCCCTCAAAAAAGTCTCGATGCCGAAAACGCATCAGGGATCGACGATCAGAGATATATTTATCACGATCAAAATTATTATTGTGATATTTCTATATTTCCCTGATCCCGATAAAGCACATCGGGCATCGACTATCGACAATTTCTTCACATCCTTTGTTAACATCTGTCTTTCTTGTATTTCATCGATGATGAAGGGGATCAGCTGTCTCTCGAACCTTTATGAGAATAAATTATGCAAAACTGCCTTCTGCTGATGCCGATGAGGATCGATGCTCGACGAATATTGTTTTTGTGTGTTTCCTTTACTTACTTGAATTCTTTCCGATGTCGAACCTGAGCGCGTTGGGTGCAGTGTTTAGCTGTCGATTCTTAGTTCGGGTGTTAAGGTCCTGTAGACATGAGGTTTCACAAGTTCAAAAAAACCTGACTAGGTGATAAGAGACATGATAACAAACAAAGATAAACCATTTCCCAAAATGAAATCGATTCAGATAGTGAAGAAAACAAGTGGTACCCAAAAAGTGACAAAATTTGATAAGACTTTTAGGGTGTGTTGAGTGCTCAACACAATCTTCATCCATTATCCTTTATGAGTAAAATCTCTATACAAGTGATCTCCCTCACATCCCCAACATTTTATGAGTTGTTGTTTTGGCCTTTTCCCCAAAGACTCTGTCATCCTAATCTTAGTTTCTGCTAGCGCTCCTCTAGAACTCTTTATGAAGAAAGGTGGCTTGTACCCTCTCTTTATTTGCTCCATATTTCCCTTCTTCTTATCATCCCAATCCCTTTGAAAAGTCGGTGTTCCTTTTCTCTATTCATAAAGCTACTTAGATTTTGTTATGGCCTCTTCCAAGGTCTTTCTCTCATCAAAATAATTTTTATCACTGTAAAAGAAAGGTATCCCATTGGAAAATATTTGGATTTGTACCTTCTCATCCTTTATAAAGCCAACATACCTCAACAATTCAAGGAATCTCCTTTCATACTCATCCATTGTCATGCTTCCAAGATTGAGTTAAAATAACTCTTGCATATTCTTTTCATAATATTGTTATGATAAAAATTTCTTTCGAAAATACTCTTTGAGATACCTCCATGAGATCCTGTTCTTTCATTCCCAACAACGAGGCTTCAACATCGTCTTCCTTCCTATGCTTTCCATCAAATGATGGTGGTTTGATATTTATGAGCTCTCTAATATCCGACTTAGGTGTTCTCCTCTACTTTCTGATAGGGGACACACTTGGAATGATCTCTAGCCCTAAACATGCATGTGTTCTTCTGGTCATGCATCCTGGTGAATGATGACATATACTAACTGATCCAGGTGGATATCGATGGCCACCCACCTATTCCACTGGCTCAAAGAATAGTTTTCATTTTGGTTGTTTTTTCCTGGTTTTTCAGGCTCTAAACTTTTGGGGCCGTTTTGAGGTCCTAAACAATGTTTTTTTAGCGCGACATAGTCACACTGTAGGCTTTAGCCAGAGTGTGACAAAAACATGTGTAGCCCTCAGATAGTTATTTCCAATGATCTATCGTGTGCCTAAAATGAAGATCGTATGGAAAAGCTATGACCTAGAGAAGTTGATGTACCAACTTACCCCATCGGGCCCACATGAATTTTGGCACTTCATCTCCTAGGGTTAGGTTTTTGGATGTTTATGGTTTTCTCATTCATGATTTATGTTAAAAATACCTTTGGAGCCTCATTGTAACCATCTACTTGTGAATGAGCATAGCCATCACATCTCTTCTCAGAGATAAGATGCCACCATTCGAGCAAGTTTGTTTCTGTCTACATTTTTATAGTTTCAACATATTCTCTTTATTAATAGAAGTCAAGTTTGACCGTATCTATGTGTATTTATTTCCTATACATATGTATTCCATTTCGTTCCATTTATAAATCCATATCAGTGGTATCAAAGTGGTCTACTCTTTATTTTTTTCTCTTTGCATGTCCCTAACGAGGTCAGGGTACAAGGAGTTGGGACTCGAAGTGGTTGAGCCCTTGCAAGACTGTCCCCGCCGATAACAATGACCTCCCATGGTGGAATAAAATAGAGATGATGGAGCATGATATCCTTTTAAACTGTTTCTCAAGGAAGCCCTCGCATGACAAAGGAACGAGATGTTGGATAACTTTTCATAGATACTTTGACAACTGCCAATAGGAGACACATCTTCATCAAACAAACACACAAACCCCTTCAAGGTACAAGTCAATGTTGATATCCCCTTATTTGAAGGCCAGATAGATGTGGATGTTGTAGATAAATGGTTGAATCTGCTAGAATGGTATTTTTCGGTCCATAATTTTTTCGATAGAGAAAATATTACCTTTGCACTCCTTAAGGTTGTCCCCCATGTCAAGGATTGGTGGGAAACTTACTGTTAGAAAAGGGCCACTGAGGAATCTGCAATATTTGCAGTCTCCCCCACTTGGGATTCTTTTAGGGATGCTGTTAAGGAAAAATAGTACCCTGTTGGAAGCTATGATGACCAATATATGAGATGGACCACACTGCGACAAAAAAGGGACCAAACAGTACCAGATTTCACAAATATATTCCATACCTTATGCACCAATTTGGGTATCAAGGAATCTTAATGACATCTGGCTCTCAAGTACCGCGGTTCTCTCCATAGATACATAGAAATAGAAATGGAGTTTCTGGACATCTCATCACTGGACACAACATATCGATATGCTGTCAAAATCGAGCAAAACTTCCTCATAGAAAAAGTAGGGCAAAGGCGGCCCCAACCCACAAAACAAAGGACAGAGCAAGGATGGACCTCCTCGAGAAAACCAGTCCAAGCCTCAAACAAATAAGGGTAATGAGCAGATGAAGAAAGACACTAGGAAGTGGTGTGAATTCCATAAAATCCCTTAGCATAACACCAATGAATGTCACTCAAAGTAGTCGTTGGTAGCTGAGCTGAAATCCTAAGATTCAAATACAATTTTCGACTCTGAATTAGATCTAGAAAAAGGGAAGCAGATCATTGACACAGAAACTAGTGCCACTGTTGCAACCACCAAGGTCCAACCAAATGAACCAGAGGAAGATGAACACATTTTTTCACTCATAGATGTGGGTGAAGGGTACTCCACTACATTTCATTGTTGATAGAGAAATTCAAAAGAACTTGATCTCGGTCGTCAAGCGGTTAAACTTTTCCATGACACCACACCCACAACTCTACACCATCAAGTTGCTCCACCAAGGAAGAGACCTCTACATCAGCTAACTGTGTCATCTTCCCTACAACATCAAGGACTTCAAGGATGAGGTATTGTGTGATATTTCCCCCCTTGAAGTTTTTTATGTTCTTTTAGGCCAACCATATTTATGGAAACGACATGTTGTATATGAGTCTAGACCTCGTAGTGTTATAATTAATTTGGGTAGACAATTGTACATAATATCAGAGGTAGCTCCACCTACCTCTATTTCTTTGATCTTTGCTAAGCAATACATAAAGATCATTTACCAGGTCGGGAAATTTTTATTCTTCATGATTTTCTCTCAAAGTGAACAAAAGTTCACATCCAAATCCATGGCCTCTACACAGGACCACTCCACGCAACATAATCAAGTGGAAAATATTGTGGAAGAATACAAAGACATCTTCTCCTCACCCACTAGGGTGTCGCGACACTATTAGGTCAAGCATCAATCGATCTAACCCCCAATGCGCCTCTACCCAATGGGCCAGTCTATCGCTGCTCTATGATGGAAAATGAGGAAATTAAGCGATAGATCCAAAAACTGCTTCAAAAGGGGCACATTCAACCCAACTTCTCACCCTGTGAGAGACAAATTGTTCTCGTGCAGAAGAAAGATGGGACTTGGCGAATTTGCATTGATTACAAGGACCTAAAAAAAATCACAGTCAGAAACTGGTAGCCAATTCCCCAAATTGACGACCTTCTTGACCAGCTCAAGGGAGCCAAGTGTTTCAACAAGATTGACATGAAGTCTGGCTACCACCAGGTCAATAGAATAGACTGATGTATGGAATATTTCTTTCAAGTCCAAAGAAGGTCTTTTCGAATGGATAGTCATTCCGTTTGGTTTGAAAAATGATCCAACAACATTCATGAGATTGATGGATGATATATTGCGGCCTGTCACTAATTCTTTTGTGGTAGTATATCTGGATGACATCCTCATCTTCAAAAAGAATTGTGCAGAACACTTGCAGCATATTCAATAGGTCCTTCACACTCTGTGACAACACAATCTATATGCTAACTTGGAAAAATGCTCCTTCGGCATGAAAGGGGTCCAATACCTAGGATTCATTGTTGATGTGCATGTGGATCCAACAAATATCCAAGTCATTCATGACTAGCTAGCCTCGACCACACTAAATAAGGTTTAAATTTTCTTGGGACTTGCCAACTTCTATCGTAGGTTCATGTTGGGATTCTCCCATATTGCATGGGCCCTTAGCCAAGTGAACAAGGGTGGTGACAAGGAAACGTTTGTGTGGGGGAAGTCACAACAACAAGAATTCGATGATCTAAAACATCGCTTTTGCTCAGCTCCAATACTCTCCTTAATCGATCTACAACAACCTTTTGAGATTGAGACCGATGCCTTAGACTATTCCATGGGTCCAGTCCTCACTCAACACGATCATCTAGTGGCATATCATAGTGAGACACTATCATATGTCGTTCGTAAGTACCCACCTATGAAAAATAAATGTATTTCATTGTACAAGACTACTAGCAATGGAAGCACTACATTCTTGGGAAGGAGACAATCATCCACATTGATCACAAGCCTCTACAGTTCATACAGACATAAGGAAAATTATAGAAAGACCACCATCAAAAGTGTTCCATGTACTTGCAGTAGTTCCATATCAACTTCAAATATAAGACATGGAGCACCAATTGTGTCAATGACTGCCTCAGTCGACCTACAGTTGTAGCCTTAACCATGGGGATCCACTCTTGTGGCCATGAGGCATCCGAGTGGCCCCAAATATACAAGAGTGATCATGAATTCACTGCCACTTACCAAATGCTAGGCACATGCATGGATTTCACTGAATTTCATATTCAAGATGGAATGTTATGCCATTTAGGCCACCTATGTGTTCCTTCAAGAGAACGTGCAAGGCTGATTTGGAAATCTCACTATAGTCGGATGGTAGGATATTTTGGCATGGAAAATATCGTGGTAGTACTACAAAAGTATTTCTACTGGCTGAAACTTCGACATGAAATCAACAATTATATCAGGTCCTGCACTACCTATGACATTTCCAAACCAACCACTAAGAATAAAGGCCTATACATCCCTCTACCTACTCCCAATAGGCCATGGGAATCCATCTCGATGGACGACATGTTAGGCCTTCCTTCAACCAAGAAGATAAATGACTGTGTTTTTTTGGTGGTTGATCGATTTTCTAAGATGGCCATCCTCACAGCCTATAAGAAGAATATCACAGCAGAGGTCACTAACAATCTCTTCTTTGAATGGGTGTGGGTACACTTCGGGATACCACAAAATATCATATTATATCTTGATACCAGGTTCCTCAGTACATTATGGTGCAATCTCTAGTCACTATTGGACACCAAGCTCACCAAATCAACTGCCTTCCACCACCAAACTAATGACCAAACAAAGGCCATCAACAAAATGATCATGCATATCTTACACATGTACAATTCCAAACATCTGGGAACATGGGATGAGAGTCTCCCCTATGTTCAACACAACTACAACAGATCCCTTCATAGCTCGGCTGACCAAAGTCTCTTTCAGGTGGGGTTTGGATTTCAACCATTGGGTCCCATTGATGTCGCACTACCCCTTGCATCCACACAAACATAATCATCCCATGCTCAATATGAGGCTGACAAATCCACCAAGTTTAGTGAACAAATTTAGGACATCCCGCAATAGGTCCATGATATTTTATGGAAATCCAATGCTAAGAACAAACAATGCCATGATCAAAACAGGTTCCACACAAGTTTCAGGTGGGAGACAAGATCTGGTTGCATTTGCAGAAAGAGCACCTTACAGGACCCCATCGAAAGCTTTGTCCACTTCACTATGGACCTTACACCATCACCAAGCTTATGTGTGACAATTATTTTGAGCTAAGTATTCCCCCCTTCCTTGGCCCTCACCCTGTGTTCAATGTGGACCTCCTTTGGCCATACTTCCCACCATTATTGGACACATCAGAGATCGCAAAGTAGTTGACACTGACATAGCTCAACCCTGACTACATGGAACATGCATACATTGATCAAATCAGAGACACTCATATTAAGGTCACTCGACAACAAAGGATTCAACTTTATCAGGTTGTCAAAGTAGGTCAGCTCTTGCACCAAGGCAAGTGACTCACCCCGGGCCAAGTTCAACAAAAATTTTCCCATATGATGGTGACACTCAATGCAATGGAGACCATTGATTCCTAAGGGGGGAGGACTGATCCAGGTGGATATTAGTGGCCACCCACCTATTGTTCTTTGAGACAGTGGACACCCACTTATTCCACTAGCTCAAAGAAAATTTTTCACTTTGGCATTTTTTTCCTAGTTTTTCGGGTCCTAAACTTTCGAGGTCATTTTGAGACCCTAAACAACATTTTTTGGGCGCAACATAGTGACACTATAGGCTTTAGCCAAAGTGTGACAGAGACATGTGTGTTCCTCGGATAGTTCTTTCCAACAAGTTATCGTGCGCCTAAACGAATATCATATGCAAAAGTTACGACCCTAGGAAGTTGATGTACCAACTTACCCCATTGAGGCCCACATGACTTTTGGCGCTTCATGTCCTAGTGTTAGATTTTTGTATATTTAGGGTTTTCTCATTTATGATTTATTTTAAGAATACCTTTGGATCCTCATTGTAACCATATTCTTGCGAATGAGCATAGCCATCACATCTCTTCTCAAAGATAAGCTGCCACCATTCGAGTAAGTTTGTTTCAATCTGTTTTTTTACAGTTTCAACATATTCTCTTTATTAATAGAAGTCAAGTTTTACTGTATATATGTGTATTTATTTTCTATACATATGTATTCCATTTCATTCCATTTATAAATCCGAATCACTAACACTCCTTGATTTCCTAGATCCCATGTGGTCATCCCTTCTATCATCAGATCTGGATGTTGCCACTTGCCTAGAACTGGTTGCTTGTTTGTGCCAAAATCTTTATCGACTTGTCTTTGCAAAAAATCTAGACTCTATAGTAGTTGAGCTTTAATTTGATTCTAGTCCTCTTGAGCTCTGATCAATATTTCATTGTCTTCTTTGTAGCTCTAATTCTGCAAAATAATGTGTGTGCAACAATTATTATTAGAATTATGCATATTGTAAAATTGTCACTAATTAAGCTATAAACCCTTCTTTGCCTTGATTTTATAAAAAACATTGATACCATAATCAAAATTATGATCTTTCAAATATATTCCCTTCTGAATTAGCTTTATGATAACTATACTTATGTCTCCATCTAATTTCTAATATGAAAGTTATGACTTTCCAAAATCAACGATTTCACTCATGTTTGCACTTGTTTCACTGGTACCTGTTGAATACCTAATCCTTGGATTATATTAAATTGTAAATAATAGGAGCGTGAAGAATCATAGGTGATAGGAAGAGTCACATGGAAGGGGAAGACAAACAATCATTCTATATTGTATTTATGAACCTCTCACGTTAATGCAAATCATCAAGCCTGGAGTTATAATTTCTACCCATACATGGCTTGTTAGTGGTATCAGAGCAAGTTAAATACATAATTCTCTACTCTTGGCATTTTCTTTTATCTCACTTTAAAAAAACTCCTCTCTTCATGCAAGTCTAGTCTGTCCCTCTGTCCCTTTGGCTTCCTCAACGTTATTTGCACCCTTCAGGGTTTGGGACGTTACTCTTGAGATTTCCTTGACTCGGTCGCACCTCTTGGAGTCTTGTTTGTTCCCATTCACAAGACCTCCAAAACATGTATATATGGAGATCATAATCATTTCTTTTCATACAACCATTCATGGGTCCTGCATTTGATGCATTAAATCTATATAAAACAAAGATATCTCCAAATTTTCCCAAAGAAGCTATATTTTTCCTGTCATTGCATGAGTTTTCATATATCTTCCATACTATTATATTCTAGATGAATTGTTCAACCCAATTGATACAAATTCAATCTGAAACAATATGATAAAGAACCTAGAAATGATTCAAATGAAAACAAGCATTTCTGTCCGTGATCTGAAGAACATTAATTGATGATGCAACGTGGGTTGATATCGACTAGAAGGTTTCCACCAAGGTCGATCCAGAGGGAGATATGAACCCCTTGTGGAATGTGAATATCATGATCCTTGTCAACAATAGGTCCCTGGAAGATGTCGTATTGACCATCGAAGTTGTGCATGAAAATCCCTTGGAGCTCACCAAACTATTGTTTTGAACCACCCTGATTCTGATTGTGAAAGTCCTCATCAAAGTGGGATTCAAAGAAAGGATGGAATGGACTTTGAAGGCTCGATTTTGTGTTTGGTGCCAACTTATGCAATAAGATCAAAGGAGAACTTGGAAATATCAATCTGGTTCACCCATAATGGAAATCACCATTGCATAGGGAAAGTGTGTTTTCAAAGTCATTCGGACAATACCCATGACCTCTACAAAGTGAATCTAATTTTCCTTAGCCTCATCCACCGTTGGAATCTTGAATCCCTTGCATTGAATTTGGACAACTGCTCTTCCTTGACATTCTCCACCATTGGTTATTCTGTTTCTCAATTTGTGTGAGGGGAAGCCTCTCCTGGTTTCTAATTTATTCAAGGATCTGAACAATTTTTTAGTTTCTCAAGTTGTACATAGATCAAGTATCAAGCTCTACTGAAATATGCATTCCCTCATCTCCATAATCAATGTTATGTTGACTAGTAAATAAAATTATCGAGAATGGTACAAAAATATCAAATACACTCTGATCTTCAACAACATGTGGAATGACATTTGTGAAACAACAAATTCCAGTGAAGAAGAAGCCAAATCAGAAGAACAATCGAAGAGTAGTAGACCGACCATTCCTACATCAAACAAGTAGCATGCCATATGGAAGGACAAATACCAAAAAGCATATGTTGTGATTTCCACAATAGTAAGTGAAGAGGTGAGTCGACATATTTTTTCCATTAATGAATCCTATAGTGCTTTGAAGAAATTGAAGGACATGTATGAGACTCACTCAGAACTGGAACTCATACAATTGTTGGTGAAGCTCTTCAACCTAGAGTTGAAGAATGGTGATCCTATGGATTTATCTTCTGATATCAAATCCATAATGCATGACATTAATGCTATTGAAGTGAAGATATAAATTCCTCTCACAACCTTAATTAAGGCCCTCTACCCTACACATTCTCACTACCTTGAATCTATGGAATCTAGTGGTCAATTAAAATCCATCACATTTGACCCTTTGGTGGAGAAAGTTTTAGAATGTGAGATATCCTTTGGAAAGAAGTTAATTCAGTCCACCGGTGAGACTATGTGCCTTGCTCAGAAAGGGAAGAATTGACCACATGATTCTTCTAGAGGAGAAGGAAACAAAAGAGGACTTGGAAAAAATAATTTCAGAGGTAAGGGGTAGACACAACCAAGGTGAGATATACGATCTTCATTGTAACCGATGCAGAAGAAATGAGTCGCATGAAGAAAGGAATACAAAATAACATGGGAGAATATCAAATACATATAGAATTAGAAAGAATACAAAAGTAAAACATCAAATTTAGTGAAAGGTAAATGAACTAAATATGTTCATTATATTTATTGGAGTAATTGAAGATTTTTTTAACGCTTCATTTTCTTCTTGGATAGATGAATGGCTTCTTAACACAAGTTAAACCTACCACATGAAATTTTGGAGAGACTTCTTCGAAGATTTCAATGAAAATTTATATGGAAAAGTTTATTTTGCAGATAAATCAAGTATCAAACCTTCGAGAATTGGAACCATCAAGCCTAAATTGCCTGGAATCTCGAATTTTCTTTTGCATGATGTGCTCTATCTTCTTGAGTTGTGAAGGAACTTGTTTTCTCTTGTGCACATATGATGACAAGTCCACTCTATTAGTATCTTCGGTGGACAATTTAAAATAAGGAAGACTTCTAACAACATAGTTTTCATGACCAGAGTGGAAGATGGAGGACTGTTGAAGTTGAAAGGGACATCTGCTCATGCACATAATTCTTCATACCTCTCTCATCATAATCAAGGTAAAATGCCATCTAGTCTCTTGTGAAATGCTATATTTGGTCACATTAATTATGACAACCTTCATTTGCTGAAAAATAATGGTGTTTCTGGTTTGCCTACTATTCCTAGGAACTTGAAGCAATGTGATGCTTGTATCCTTGAAAAGAATAAAAAACAATAATTTCTTGATTCTACTTCTAGGGAATTTAGAAAAATTGAACTGAAACATTGTGATTTGTGTGGTCCCATGCCTATTCCATCTACAAATGGCAATAAATATATCATGTATTTTGTTAATTATTACACTAGGATGTGTTGGGTGTACTTGTTGAAAGAAAACTCACAAGCTTATGAAACTTCTAAAAATTTTCATGTATGCATCCAAAATGAAGCTCAATCTCATATTGGATCTCTTCACACTAATAATGGAAGAGAATATACATACTAATTAATTTAAAAGTAGTTGAACCAAAATCAGATCAAACATCAAATCACAGTTTCATATTGATCTGAAAATGATAAAGGCTTGTATTCTTGAAAATATTTGCAAAGTTTTATTTAAGTGTGCTTATGCAAAAGGATCAATTTGCAAACAAAAATTTCAGAGAAAATTACATATTCAAGATGCAAATAATAACCAACAAATAACAGTGAACAGTAAACACAAAAGACAACAAATGATAAAGGAGTTCACCCCTCTCTTGGGCTACATCTCCTGGTCCAACTTCCAATGGATCTTTTATATTATTTGCTCAAAGTGATAAAATATGTGCTTTAAAATGCTCAAAATGCTAAATAGATGGCTCCAATGGCTTCAGAACGTCCAAAAACCCCTACCTGGGCTTTTTCGGCACCTAATTTGGCCAAAAATTGAAGAAGATAGGCTTCCTGGAAGTTACCCTTCAAACTTGCTGTCTTTGGATCACCAAATTGCACCTCTGTGTGTCCAACCTAGCCTCTGCACATTTTTTCATTCTTAAACCTAGCACCATGCACATAACCATAAAATACGCGCAACTGTAGAACGGTTAGGGAACCTAGCCCCCTAACCACAAAGTCGTTGGGCGCATGGACCATGTGATCGCGCATAAAAGGGCTAAGTTCCAACAAATGGGCAAGCGAAAAGTGTCGGCGCATGGTTTAACCGTTGGCAATATTAAAACTCCCGCATAGTGTTAGCGCATGGTCATATGTATTAACACCAAAACCGTGACCTGGGGCTAATCCCCAGCCCAGCCCTGCGTCGAAATATACAACAATTCAAACTTAAATAAAATTAAACCCATATACATAACAAGGAACAACGCGTGGGTTATTGGTAACCCACACCGTGTGAAGGCGCTCCACCATGGCGAGAGGTCTGGGGTTTGATCCCCACAGACTCGATATAATTTTAAACAACCAAATTAAATACGGTGCCACGTGGAAGCCCATGTCTGGGCCACGTGGCACCATCCCACTTGTCAAAAATGTGCCACGTGTCGAGAAATGATTGGACTTCACAATTGCCAACTATCTACCAACTCAGCACCTGCCACATCAACGTACATCCTTGCCACATCAGTGTACGACCCTACCACGTCAGCAACTGTACGGACTGTACAGTCAGCAAATTTTTTTTGCTTGTTTGATAATTTGAACAGAATGCGATATCTCACTCATCTGATGTCCATTTGAACCCGTTCGAGATGCATTGGGTTCGTGACGACGAGGTCTACGCACTTGTTTGATTTGAAGCGATTTTGAGCACTTTGAATTTTGAGCAAAATTTGATCCCCTGGATCACACCTCCCCATTGGAAAGCTTTTGGACCTCCAAAAGTCTACTTTCAGTCTATCTTAAGATGAGGGTATAGTTTCCTCACCTTCCCAACCTCAATCCACTTGGATTTGCTTGGATTTGTGCCTTTAAGACCAATTCGATGATATTCCACATTTCCCCATTTTGAAGTTCTCATCCTCCTGTCAAGGATTGTGTCTTCATGCAATTCTGTAAGATATTCTAGGGAGAAATCATCTATAGAAGGAATCTGAACATGTTCTCCTTGATCATCAATCAAAGGAGGCTCATACAATTTCAAATTCTCAACATTAACAACTGCATACATTTTCATATAAGGAGGCAAATCCAAATGGAAGGCATTGTTACCAATCTTCTCAAGAATCTTGAAAGGACCATATCTAATTGGTTTCAGTTTTTTACCTTCTCCTTTAAACCTCTCCTTACTAATGTAAAGCCAAACTTCATCTCCAACTTGGAAACTGTGATCAACACGATGCTTGTCATTTCTTGTCTTGTACTTGGCTTGACTCTTTTCCAACTGTTCTTGTACCATTTGATGTATCGACTGAATTTGTTCAATGAAATTTTCTGCCCTATCAATGTCATATTGACCATCAATAGCAATATCCTTCCCAAAGATAAAATCTAAAGGAGATTTGGGAAAATAGCCAAAACATGCTTCAAATGGCGATGTTTGAGTCGAAGAGTGCTTAGCTCGGTTGTAAGCATGTTGAATGTAGTGTAAATGCTCATCCCAAAGTTTAGGATGCTTACTGCAATAACCATGAAGAAGATGCACCATTGTTCTATTGACCACTTCTATTTGACCATCGGTTTGCGGATGAAAAGATGTGCTCTTTTTCAGTTTAGTGTCCATGAGTGCCCATAAACTTGACCAAAAGTTCCCAATAAATCGAGAATCTCGATCAGAAATAATAGATTTAGGCAATCCAAAATGTACCCAAACATGCTGAAAGAACATTTGTGCTGTTTGCTCAGCTGTAACCTGCTTCTTACAAGGCATCAAAATACACATTTTGCTAAATCGATCAACCACAACATAAAGATAATCATGATTTTTTTTTAGACATAAGTAGACCTCCTACAAAGTCCATGGAAATACTTTCCCAAGGACGAGAAGGAACCGGAAGTGGAGTATACAAACCCAACTTTCTATTGCTAGGTTTGCTTGTAGCACATAACGAACATCCTCTTACATATCTTGAAACACTTTCATTCATTTTAGGCCAATAGCAGTACCTTTGCAAATTAGCCATCGTCTTGCCTACACCAAAGTGACCAACAATAAGAGAAGAATGAGCTTCTCTTATTATGTTGATTCTTTCACCTTATGGAATACATAGCTTGCCAAGATGATACAAAAGATTATCATGCACATGGTAATCCAATTCCTCAACATGGTTAGAATGACACAAAGTTGCATATACTTCTTTAAAATCAGCATCTAAAGCATATTGCTCAACATAGCTCTCATGCATTATAGGACTATGCTTAAGAATAACTGAAGCACTAATAATAGGCCTTGAAAGCATATCAACATCTTTGTTATAAATTCCCTTCTTATACCTTATGACCAAGTGGAATTGTTGTAGAAAACCCATCCATCTGAAGTGCCTTGCTTGTTGTAGCTTTGTTTGTGATTCTAAGTAT
>JASDQU010438300.1:1678-34366 GCA_032191745.1 Picea mariana
TTGAGCCTGTTGAACGTCCTTCTTGCGCCTTAAGAACGAGGTTATATGTTGATTCATTCTCAGTCCATTACAACGTAATTGATACAGCTTACCCTTGCGTAAGTTTGTGATTATTTCGTCGTTTCGTTAATGGTTGATTCATGCTTACTGGCCATCGCTTATAACTGCTCATTGAGTAAATATCAACCTTAGTTTTAACTAATAATTTACAGCGATTCAGTATCTGACTATATTCGATGAATGGGTAAGGGATTTTAGAAGAATACGGTTATTACTGTAGAGTTCATCTTCCACTCATAAATGAGACCATAACATGTAGGGCCCTTGCATTTAATTGCATTACTGTTAATAGGAAAAACGATATGGCTTTTTACTAGTTGATCATTGTAGTTCCAGTTGTTAGCAATAACCCTGCAACGTAAACTCCTTATTTTAATCGAATATATTGGTAATGTAAAGGCACTGATATGATTAGGTTATGGAAGGTTACCATAGAGTTATTTTTATTATTGGCAAGTAAAATGTAAACTCTTTTTTTTGAATATTGTAATGTAAAGGTAATGATACGATTAGGTTATGGATGTTACCATAGTGTCATTTCTTTTATAGCAGGAAAAAGGTAAACTCTACTTTCTAACTAATATTTTTGAAATGTAAAGGTGATGATATGGAAAGGTTGTGGTAACATAAATGAATGTTGAATTATTTTATGGTAAGTTAGGAAATTTTATTTTATTGATAACACACAAGATGAATTATGAGTATTATTTTATTGCAAGGTTAGTAAAAAGAAATATTGATGATGACATTGTGGGAATGCGGATTAATGTTGTCAAGATTGGTTAACATATAAAAATGCAAGGTCTAGAATCTAAGTACAATCCGTTATTATGTATTGGTATTGGGAAATTGCCATTAAGTATTTTTACCTTACTTTAGAGTAGACTTGGTGACTTGTGAACTGATGGAAAAATACAAATAGTAACGGTTTGGTAATAATGCTATTTGAGTTGGGGTTAATGCCCCGTTCTGGATGGTTGATGGGGTCCCTTCGGTGTTGCGCTTTTCGTAGTGGTCGTGGTTTTTCCGTAATTATTATTGTACTGGGTTGAATCAGTTTTATTGTTTGGTCTGCTTGTGTCGAGCGGGATGTAGACACCCCCAAGTAGCCTTAGGAGGTACGTCTGTGTGTGATTGTTCCGTGTAAAGAATTCAGTGCCGTATCAAGAGTCTCGGGCCCTTTAAAGGCAGGGTTTCCACTCTTGCGACACACCTGAGGGGATTACTAGTTTCTGCCTGAGTAGTCGGCCAGGAGCCTATCTGACCTTCTCTCTCTCCAGAGCAGAGAACTAAGATTAATCGCCCTGCTTTCCGGTGCAGAAATAGTAAGACCTACCATTATGGATTCTTCCCTCTATGTTCATACTGTGCATAACCCAGTAGGTCGTTAAATGTTTGCATTGTGCACCTTATGTTTACAATCGTTTATTGTTGCAGTTACCTGTAGTGCGCCTTATGTCCTTGGTCGTTATTGTTGCAGTACTTGTGTGCGCCTTATGTCTTTGGTCGTTCATTGCTTGCAGCTACTTGTTGAGCGACCTTGTCTTCTTGTGGTAATCTTTGTGGTTGCATCTTGTGTCTTGTCGGGTGGCGACATAGAGTCAAGTGTGTTTGTTACTTCGACACACGCACACACCTTAACACAAAAAATAAAAATAAAAAAAAATTCACCTGTTAAAGAGTCGTTGTCGTAACAAGAACAAGGACGTTACAGTATTCTAGGAGGAAGACACCAGTTGGCTCATTTCAGCATTGAAAGACACACCCTAGTCACCGAGAAGATCATCTAGGTCTTCCATCATTCTTCATTGATTCTGCAATGCTCCCATATTCCAGGTATTATTGTTTAGTTGCTTATTTGTATTCTAGCTAAGATCCTTTTGTCTTTTGATCTAGCCGAGTGTTATTATTTAATTCAATTGCAATTTCTTATTTGTATTCCAGCTAAGATCCTTTGTCTGTTGATCTAGTCGAGTATTGTCAGTTTATTCAGTCGCATTCGGCCATTTTGTAATCCACAGAGATATCATAATACAAACTTTGTAGTCCTTCATCGCATTTATTATTTGTATGATCATTTATATGTTGTAAACCTTTGATCCTACACACACATTAGCAGTGTTTCCTAGACTAGCCAAGTTAGGAACATTACAGTGGTATCAGAGCTTTAGTCCTGCCAGCCCGTGACTAAAGACAATGAGTGCAACAGAAGACCCAGAGGGCCGTGAACATGTAGGTGACGAATATGTCACTTGCAATAGGCATCAGGAAAGAAGGCATAGGCCTGATTTTCCCCCTTTTCCTCCTAGCTCAAAGAAAGAGGAAGAGGCACACAAAGAAGCAGAGAGAAGGGCATAGCATGAGGCTGAGCACGAGGCAAAGAGGATGCTAGGAGATATATATGAGTGACCAGAGGGCAGTGTCAAGGACCCCGTAGGTCCAGAGGAAAATTTCATGTAGGTTATCAATGATATGTTAGCTAATCAATGGACAATGTCTCAGTCCTTGGCATAGATGGTTGATAGATTGGCTAGAGTGGGCACCCCAGATACACAAGTCCCGCATGCAGCACAAGGGAATTCAAGAGCAGGCAGTAGACCCCAGTCACCCTCTCGCACATACACCTCTGCGAGTAGGATTCCTAGACACTTGTTTCCCAGTTTCCAGAGGGCACCCCCGGTAGTAGCACCGCCACCGATAGCACATAGGCCACCCACTCATGCCGATGACATTGCAGAGTATAAGAGAGAGTACACAACATTGGGTCATGACTTCCATCAGGACATGACCTTAGTCGAGTACTGTGGACTCAGACTCAGTAACCGCCCCAGAGAGCCGTAGAGGGTAGGACCACAACAACAACAGGGGCATAACCTTGATTTCATTTGAAAAGTTGGTAAATTCACCATCCCTTTTTTCGACGGATCATCCAAATACACCGCTAGAGCTTGGGTACCAAAGCTAGACATGTATTACAAGCTCAACTAGATGAACGAGACAAAGGCCATCAGTTTCATGACCTTACACTTGGAGGGTGAGGCACAGGAGTGGTGGTATCATAGACTGGTGACATTGGCTCACAGTCGCATAACCTCCTATAGGGAGTTTACAGATAGGCTCATGGACAGGTTTCAAAGGAAGGATCTTGAGATAAACTTCAGGGATCTAGCCTAGTTGAGACAAATTGGCACAACAGAGGCATTCATCATAGATTTTTAGTGGGTAGTCATGGCAGTGACAGATATATCAGAGCCCAGGCTAATCATGCTTTTCACAGAAGGACTCACAGAGCCTTTGAGAGGATGGGTGAAGGTATGCAGGCCTCCCACTTTGTAGGATTCCATCCTTCACACTCGAGATCTGGCAGACTCAGTGCCAAAGACTAAAACTTTATCCAAACCATTTGTGCCCCAAAGGGATCGAGACAGGAATCCATTCCAGAGAGAATGGAAGGGAAAGGAGAAGTTGGATGATGAGACTAGGCTAGAGCTTATGAGGAAGAAGGTTTTCTTCAGCTGTAGAGATCCTTGGGTCCCAGGCCACAGGTGCATGGGCAAGGGAGAGATTCATTATATTGAGGTAGCATCAGACAACGTGGACAATGAGGAGGAGGAGTAGGATAGTGGATCCACTAGTTCATAGGAGGAGAGGTGCACCAACAGAGGAGCAGCCTCCCTATAGACCACTGACACCGGCAGGAGCCCATCCTCTAGTAGTCCCACAACTGTCAAAACAACCTAACAGGAGGAAACCAACAAAGGGAGGATTTATAGCAACCCTTTCTGGTGTTCCCAGGTATGATACCCTCCGTATCAGAGGGATTATTCAGGGGCAACAGAAAATCACCGTGATATATGGTGGGGCCCCCCACAACTTCATCGACACTTCACTAGTATCGAGACAGGCACTTCAGACAGAGGACTCTGAGGGGTTTGATGTTGCGGTAGTAGATGGACACACAGTGGAGTGTCTAGACAGAGTTCCAAACTTAGAGATGAAGTTAGGAAAATACACAGTGAGAGACACATTTTATGTGGTTGACCTATCAGACACACATGTGGTGTTAGGAGTTCAGTGGATGATTACCTTCGAAAAAATCACTACCAACTACCAAACCTTGGAAATGGGATTCAGAGATCAGGATGGGAAGAAGGTTGTTCTAATAGGTACGTCGACAAGAGCACCCAAGATAGTTTCAGCCAAGAGGATGGAGAGGATATTCAGACATGGGAAGGTAGCATATGCTGCATAATGCTTGATCACTACTCAAAAGGATTCAGAAGGTAGACAAAAATACCATACAGAGATCAAAAATTTATTGGAACGACATCAGTAGGTCTTTGAGGCAATTCCACCAGGGAGACCACCTGACATGGGGTTTGAGCACACCACTGAGTTGGAGGAGGGGGCCAAAAAAATGATCACCCCCCCCTATCATCATCCTAGGAGGTTTAAGGATGATATAGAGAAGGCAATCAAGGAATTGTTAGCGATGGGACACATCAGACCGAGCAACAACCCATTTTCTTCTTTAGTTGTCTTAGTTCTGAAGAAGGGTGGCACCATGAGGATGTGCATTGATTACCGAGCCTTGAACAAGAAAGCCATCAAGAACAGGTACCCTATCCCACGCATTGACGAGTTGATGGATGAATTGCATGGGGTAGTTTTCTTCTCAAAAAATGATCTACTCTTTGGATATCATCAAATCAACATCCGAGAGCAGGACATAGAGAAGACGACTTTTCAATGTCATTTTGGACACTTCAAGTTCCTGGTTATGCCATTTGGGCTAACCAATGCACCCGCTACATTCCAGTCTTGCATGAACCATATACTCAGGGATCAGTTAAGGAAATTAGTCTTGGTTTTCTTCGATGACATCTTGATCTATAGCCATTCATGGCAAGAACATATGAGGCACATGGATGAGGTATTGAGCATCATGGAGGCACAATCATTATATGCCAAAGAGTCCAAGTGCGAGTTCGGTATGACAGAGCTGCTTTACTTAGGCCACATAATCAGTGCAAAGTGGGTACAGGTGCACCAAGAGAAGATTAGGGCCATTCTATATTGGCCGATGCCCAAGAATGTCATAGAATTGAAGAGGCTTCTTCGGGCTGTGCATATATTACAGGCGGTTCATCTGGGGTTTTTCTCAACTTGGAGCACCGCTGACAGATCTTACCAAGCATCATGCCTTCATATGGACCGAGAAATCACAGGAAACCTTTGATCACATGAAGGAAGTCATGGGCACTTGTTCAGTGTTGGCACTACTTTGACATAGAGTATGTCAAGGGGAATAAGAACATTGTGGCCAATGCACTATCGAGGAGACCTGTGGCATGTTATTTGATGGAGATTTCAATAGATTGGAAATCCCACTTGTTAGTGGAATATTCCAAGAACAAGTTCACTTGTGAGGTGATGGATGGGAAGATACAGGATGACCGGTATAGGGTCATTGACGATGTCATATTTTACGATAATATAGTCTACTTGGTGCCAGATTCAGGGCTTAAGAAGAAGATCCTCACCGCAGTTCATGAATCACCTCTAGCAGGCCATCAAGGGTTTTTCAAAACCTACAGATAGATCAGAGAGAGGTTCTCATGGGAGGGTTTGAAATAAAATGTTATGAGAGACATCAGTGAGTGTGTGACTTGCTAGTAGAACAAGTCAGAGCATGCTCTTCCAGCAGGGCTACTTCAGCCACTCCCCATTCCAGAGCAGAAATGGGAGAGTATATCTATGGACTTCATCATGGGTCTACCCAAGGTCTAGGGCAAGGAATGTATCTATGTAGTGGTCGACAGATTGACCAAGTTTTCTCACTTCTACACCATACTGATAGAGTAAAACACAATTCAAGTAGCCAATATTTTCTTCAGGGAGGTCTTCAGACTTCATGGGTTGCCGAAGAACATCATCAGTGACAGGGACAGTCGGTTCATAGGGACATTTTGGAGAGAGTTGTCTTGGTTGGTGGGGACAGAGTTGAAACCTAGCACCAGCTATCACCCTCAGACAGATGGGCAGACCGAGATTGTCAACAAGTGGGTTGAAGGGTATTTGAGGAACTATGTAGGAGGACAACATAGAACGTGGGTAAAGTGGTTACATTTAAGAGAAAATTGCTACAACACCACCTTCCACATGTCTATTGGTATGACACCCTTCCGAGCATTTTACGGATATGATGCTCCCACTTTGGTAGACTTGGTCTTTGGGGAGAGCAGAGCTCCCAAGGCCAAGGATTGGATCATAGAGAGTTAGGAGATTCTCAAGTTGTTGAAAGAGAACCTGCAGACGGCTCAAAACCGACAAAAGATAAGTGCGGACAGGAACAGGATAGAGTGCAGCTTTGAGGTTGGAGATTTGGTTTTCTTGAGACTCCAACCCTATAGACAGTCATCTCTGAAGAAGAGTGGGGCCAAGAAGCTGAAGCCCATATTTTATGGTCCTTACAGGATCATGTGCTGAGTAGGCGAGGTTGCTTATGAGCTAGAGCTTCCAGAGGGGAGCAAGATTCATAACGTGTTCCACGTGTCTTGCCTCAAAAAGGCAGTGGGGCAATTCATTAGCACATCATATTATCTTCCCCCGTTGGATGAGGAGGGACAGTTCGAGTTAGTTATGGAGGAGGTTTTGGAGTTTTGGGAACAGAAACTGAGGAGTAGGGTCAGATGGAGAGGGATTCCAGTAGAGGACGCTACTTGGGAGAGTGAGCAGGTGTTGCAACACCCTGGACTGGTATTACTTGAGGACAAGCAATTTCAGGAAGGGAGGACTGTAATGTCCCTTTCCAAATAGGAGCTCTAGAGAGGAGGCTTAATGGTCTAAACTGCCCCGTTAGACTATAGCCAGGGCCAAAGAGGGGTAAACAGGGTTACTAGAGGTCACTTCAGTCATAGTTGTTATATTCAGAAAGTGACATTGAGCTAAAAAGGGTTAAAAGTGCTTTTAAGTCATTATGAGATAAAAATAGAAGTCAATAGTGAATTAGGGTTTCAACAGTGATTTAGGGTTTTGGAAGTCAACAGTGAATTAGGGTTTCAACATGATTTAGGGTTTTGGAAAGCTATAAAGGAAGGGTAAGCAACCTAATTCATCATTATGCAGATTATGACATGTCATTGAGTAGAAAAGGTGCATCTCAGGAGAGATAGTTCAGTGTATTCCAGGAGGAAGACACCAGTTGGTTGATTTCGGTGTTAAAAGACACACCCTAGTCACCAGGAAGATCATCCAGGTCTTCCATCATTCTTCATTGATTCCGCAGTGCTCCCATATTCTGGGTATTATCTTTTAGTTGCTTTTGTATTCTAGCTAAGATCCTTTTGTCTTTTGATCTAGACGAGTGTTGTTATTTAATTCAACCGTAGTTGCTTATTTGTATTATGGCTAAGATCCTTTGTCTGTTGATCTAGTCGAGTATTGTCAGTTTATTCAGTTGCATTCGACCATTTTGTAATCCATAGAGATATCATAATACAAAATTTGCAGTCCTTTGTCGCATTTATTATTTCTATGATCATTTATATGCTGTAAACCTTTGATCCTACACACATTAGCAATGTTTCCTAGACTAGCCAAGTCAGGAACATTACATGGATGAAACATTGATGGCATGACAACTAGAAAATTTTGCCAAGTCATTGATATGATGTATGTGTTCTATGAAATTATGTGTATGAAAGGAAAGACTGAGATTAAGGCCTGCAAATCCATTATTCAATGCTTTACAGACACATTGTCTGAACAGTGGGAGATATAATTCTCTACAACTCTAGTTGAAAAAATGGAGAAAGAAGTATTGAAATATGAAATAGATGATGCCATTTATCATGAGAATGGGAACCCACAAAGGAACAAGATAGGTTCCCTTACTACACTAATTCTTAGACATTGGTGTGGCACTGAAATAGAAATTGTTGAAAAACATTATTTGATCCTCATGAATATGAAATGCAGAAAAATGTTACATTATGAAGACTTCCACCAAGAATGGAATCAAAGAATATATGACGTTAAAGACATCAAGAATTTTCTTTGGAAACATGTTTATCTGGTAGCTCTACCTAGCAAGTTTGTAGAATTTCCTAAGGCCCAAGAGGCATTCAAACTCCCTTATGAGATTTATACTTGGGGATAAATCTATACAATTGTCACAAATGCCTGGTTAGTCTCTATACTAACATGAAGGTTAGTAAATCAATTCAAAAAATGTAAAGACTCCTTGACAACTGATCCATTTGTGAAACATATGGTCTGGCTATAGATGATTCTGTCAGAAGAAGAAAGAAGGCAAAGAAAGCCTTGGAAAAGGTAATATTTACAAAAACCAACCAATCCAGGACTTATCTAAGAAAATTCACAAGGAAATATCTAAGAAAGTCCTCTAAGGAAAACTCTAAGGAAAAATCATTAATACACTCCCGAGGATATCAATTTGAAAACACATAAGCAACAAGCTAAACAAGCTATAGTTTGTTGGCTTTCTAGACAAGACAACCTAGTCATCATGCGAACCAATTTCCTAAAGGAGAACTATAAAAATGAGGCAAGGGAAAGATTTCTGAAAACAAAGCCAGACAAGCAAGGGAAAAGGTTGAAACCTCATAATAAATAGTTTCAGTTCATTGCAATAGGTGTGGATCAGACATACATGATACTAACCATTGTCCACACAGTCCTTTTATCAAAAGAGAAGAGGTTCATATTAATTTAAAACATCTTCTTGAAATCCATTTGCTCACATGTAACAATCATTCACCTAAAAATTCCACAAGCTAGAAGCACCTTCTAGGCTGCTAGTTAGAATGCCTTAAGTGCATACATTTGTACCATAAGACATGTAGTGAATATTTATGGCATTGATCAACTCTATCACTCACCCCTAGGAACTTATCACCCTTGATACTTGGCTCTAGTGTTGGAAAACATCCATGCTGGTTTACACCCTCTAGCCAAAGAGTTGTTTCTTTCCTATAATGACACCCTACATTAATATTTTGGTTAAGGCTTAAAACATCAACAAAATTAACCTTGAAAATACAACTTTGGAAAGATGGTTAGATAGTAACAAAGTACTTCCCAGTTTCAATCTAGTGTTAGATTGGAAGTTCCACACATACCAACCTCTCAACAGTTCTACCTCAAATTACTCCCAAATTGCATCTGTCACTCACTAGTCACTGGAATTGTTAAAAAGATAGAATTACTTGAGTTAATACTTTAAATTAATCCCAAATATCACTTGTTACTAAAGTGTTAAAATAATGAATTTTCTGATTTAATCTCGTATGTCCTACAAGCCTACCACTTGATTCCAACCTCCTGAAGAACTACTAATTATCAGAACCTTACTCCAGACTGCCCAAAACATTGTTAGTATTTTCTAGATTACTGAATAAACTAGGCATGTGTAAATTCTACAAGACCAATACCAATGACATGTTTCCCAACACAATTTCTTCAAATGTCCTCACTCAGATAGAGTTGCAATTGCTAGATACACATAATAGAAATAAAACACTACTCTAGCATTATTTGCCAAAATTTTGTAAGCCTATTAGAACACAGACTATACCCATGGCTACTCACCTGCAGACTACTTTGAAACCTTTTCTCTTCTAGTACGATGAGACAAATTTTCACTTTTTCTTCTATTGTTGCTACTATTATGAATGATGGGTGTTTCTCATCAAGTCCATAAACTTCTGAGTTTGAATATGACTAAGAAGAGTTTTCAGATTTGGAACAAGAATTATTAATGATCTAAAATGATTGTACATGCCAAGATCAAATGTTTTCAATTTCTCCATAAGAAAAAGTGGATTTGAATTAAATGAACATACATTATTCACCTATCGTGCATGAAACAACATGAGACAAAAAAAATACATATATTAATCAATGGTTCAATTTTTACAAATCCAAATGGGGTGCACTATTCATCATACCATAGAGAATCAGATATGCGAGTTTTCCAGTTTGGTCGAGCCTCAGCGCCGAGCGGGGTTCTCCTCTCTTGGAAGGCTAACAAAATATGGTGTCTGGGCCGAACCTGGGAGTAACCCAACCCCAAAGGGGAAATAAGCAGCAACACAATTTTGTGAGAAACGTGTGCAAGCATAAAATGACTTTAGAAGAAAATTAAAAGTAAAGTGAACGGGAATTAATTCAATGAGAAATAAAAGAGGGGAAAAGAGGAGGCGCCCCTCATTTTTGTATTTTCTCATTTGATAAAAAGATTTGTGAGAGCTCTTGAAAAGAGAGACCGAGGGTTTTTGTAAACCCTTCATCTATCTCTAGTTCATATTTGTTCATTGGAATTCATGGTTAGCAGAGTTATCTTGATTATTGTTTTCTTGTGAGAACTAAAGATTTCTCGATGACATTGATCCCTGTGTTAAAGAAGACTTTGAGAAGGGGGGTGGAATCTTTCATTTGGGTTCTTATTCTTCTCTGTTGGGTGCACATTTGAATGAGACAGAAGTTGTTTACTCAAGAGGAGGGCAAGTTACCCACTGGAGTGTCGTGTTATGAGTAGGGAAACTACTGCCAAGGTGGGACGAATTTTCTAGGCACGAATTCTTGCATAGAGGTCAAGTTTGTGGGATGGGTTTTAATCACCAAGGCTGAATCTGACCCTATTCTCCCTTGTTCTGAGTCTCTCATTCATTGGCTCGGCGAGTGTCCAAGCTGCTACAGATTGTGTTGCTATTTTGGACAGAGTTCCTCATTCTGAGACTCATTTTTGTTGTGTGGAGGTCGTGGGGTTTCCTTACACCAACTCCATATATGGTAGCGCTACTACAATATTTGGGGCACCTACAAGCTGATATATTCCAGAAATACTATTGCTGATTATTCCTTAGAGAACTAGGATCTTGAAGAACACACACAGATTTCATAACCCACGTTCTTCTATTTTTTTTTCTATGTATTGAGACTGATATTGTCATTATTTCCCATCTAGTTTAAGCAATAGAGTGCATAAAATACTCTCTGAATTGTGGCAATATATCAGTGTGAACATTATAAGTTTCATCTTAATTTACATACTCTTGTAAGAAGACTGTATGCAAATTGTTTGTCAAATTGCCTGAATCAGAAAATTAAACAAAAATACACACAGTCTTGTGGATATAGAAGCAAACCCGATAAGGTATCTAAGGAGGTATCTTACATTGGTTTTCATTGTTTCTCAAAAATGGCCATCTTTATATTGTGTATCAAAGCCACTGTGTAACAACAGACTCTTCTTCTCTCATGTTTTTTCTTGTTTTGGGCTACCTCTTGACATTATCTTTGATCATGATTCTGACTTTCTCTACACCTTTTGGAAAACACCATAGAAATTACTAGGATGTCAATTTGATCTTTCTACAACCTTTCACCCTCAAACACATGGATATACTAAAGTGATGATTCTCATTTTAGTACATGCACTTCATATTTATTACACTTGCAATAAATAGTGTGATACATATTTACATGTACTACAACACAACTATAATAGGGAAGTGAATATACCAACAAGGTACCCACCATTTGAAGCATGCTATGGGTATCAATCCCTGACTATCCTTATGAGATACTAGTTACTCTTCATCCCACAACCTCCCCACACCAACAAAGTGAATAGAAACATGATTCATTCATTGTTTAAAATTGTAGCACATCCAGTCACAAGTTGCAACAACACTAGCAGATTCAAATACTCAATACAAGAATGTCATATATTTTCTACACAATTTCAAGTGGGTATAAAGTTTGTTTATATCTCAACAATCAATGTTTCAAAGGACAATAGAATCACAAACTCAAACCTATACATTATGTGTCACACACCATTATACAAAATATCAATGATAATGCATATCGTCTATAGATTCCCTAAGGATTGTCCATTCATGACGCGGTGAACATTAATAACCTGAAGTTGTATAAACCTTCTCTTTTGCAAGATGAAGTTTAGAGATCTCACCTAGTAGATACCATCCGAGATTGTCAACCCCCTTTTGCAAAATATACACTAGTATATGTGTGCATCATATCCACTTGGCAGTAGAAACATAACTTTGATCTCATGGAGTGTAAATCATAACTCCCAAGCCAATTCAAGTGGTCCTCTCAATCTGTGTTTGAAGCCACATTCCCCTAGCTCATTGAGAAAGTGTGTACACTTTCARCTAAATAGGGAGGAATTGATGTGGCACATGAGGATGCACTCACTTAATGGACACCCCACCAATGATGCAACCCAAGGAAGATGCCTCATTAGAAATACCTATCTCTTGAGGGCATTTTTCTATCTTATATAGTAGCATGTATGATAGTTATTTACATATTTCAACCTTCAAGTTGCATGCATTGCATTATTTACAATGTATTTCAATCCTTCTGCTACATGCATTTAGTTTACTATTTTCTTTAGTTGGCAGTTATCTTGAGTGGACCCATTGTAAATATATGAAAGGCCTTTGTCTATTTTTGACAGAAATATATAGCTAATGCTGGTTCATCTTTGGAAATCTTGTTGTTTTCTATTGTGGGGTTTTATTGTACTTGCTGCTATTGTCTCAGACATCCTTTTTGTGGTCTATTTCTTGGCAAACTATCCCTTGGTCCATATTGAAAGAGATCAAGCCCTAAAGGTTTGATCCATTAACCTAAACTAATTTTATGAGCATATACAAGAGGTCTACATCCACACATGTGACAGGTACATGTTTCATTGATCAGGAGGTAAGCTAAAGGTTTGTTTTTTACACTCAGAAATTTTGTTTGTATTAAGATCTGTTTATATATTTTCTCATATGTGTTGATCTAGTAAACAAGAATTTAAAGGCATTTTGTTTTTCAATTTTTTCCCTAATTCTAACAAACTCAAAACCAACTACTTGTGGATATGCGTACTTAGCCAAAATGCCATGATGGATATTATGTCATTAAAAGTATGCGTACTTAACCAAAATGCCACGATGAATATTATGTCATTAAAAGAGTAATTGTTACCCCTTACAAATTACACTGGCATTTTCAAACATTTATCTAGTGTTGTAGATATGAAGGTTGAATATGGTTGAAGGATATATTACTTTTCCAGAGCTTCTTAAAGTTATCCATGCATACTAATCCCAAGGAACAATTCTCAGGGACTATTTGTAGTGGTGGGTTCAGACCCATGCTATCTTGGAAGAGTCGTCCCATGTGGATCACATATATAAGTAAGAACACTTGAAAGCTTAAGATCATAACTGGATTACTGATCCAAGGGACTTCCTGATAGGACCAGCTTATGTCATTTATTGGATAATCATATGAAGAAGTTGAGCTAGAGGTAGTTTGGGTAGAAAAAAGGGTTGCTAACTTGCTAGTTTGTTTATGATAGAAAGAGTTGTGAATTAAATATGGGCATGGTCTCGGTTGACTTGGTCAAGGGTAATGAAGATATCTTTGTGTGGTTTTCTTGGGTTTGGATTTACAGATTAGATATGGGATTTTATCTATGTTTTCTTGGGTTTCTACAGCAACAAGGACATTACTAACCGAAACTATGATTTCAATATCATTTTGGTTTTTGTGATGAAACTAATCCATGGACTCTTCAAAACAAATAATACCTAAAGCCTATTAATCCTTCCCTAGGTTGGCTATGCTTAGCTCGACCATGGGGTTGGAATTTAAAGAAATTTGCAAGAAATTTACATAGGAATCTCTGTCAACCAGTTTCATAATCTATGACTTTCCTGTACCCACAGAGTAATCTTCCAAGTAAGGGATTGGCAGAAATGTTGACATATCCTCCATCCCTTAAACACTGAAATTAGAGACACTTTCTTCCTCGTAAGTGATGAAAATAAAATCAAGTGGGCCTATTTAGTCATTGGACAAGGATCGAACATCATCCGCAAGAGTTTGGAAACAATATTTGCGAAGAGGATTGAGCACAGATGCACTACAATAAAGCATAGTCTGTGCCCCATGTAGTTGTCCATTTTCGTATGCTTAAAGCTTAGCAACCTCTCAAATTGTAACAAACGGTCTAGACCACTGTTTAATAATTTGTATTCCACATGGTTCTTTTGATACTCGAGTTTGATGGCAAATGGGGGCATATAAATACTCTACCTGAGGTTCTACCTATTGGTATGCATCAATCAAACGCACATCATTTCACTTCATCTATGTGTTTGTAGTTGGGTCATCATCATTTACCTTGTTATATGCAATGGATGGAAATCCAATCGTTGGGAAATTTTGATAGCTTGAATGACCAAAAGACTTAAAATTCAAATGCTCCTCTAAATAAGGCAATGCTAGGCTATCATTACCATAGACTGTAGGAGTGTAATCATGATGGAGAGGATGATGTATGCATAGGTTCTCACCTTCCAATGCATATGAAATACATGGAACAATTATGTGCTTACTTTTATCATTATATGGACAAAAAAAACGATGCTCTGTCCAAGAACATGGCTATGTCTCAGAGCTCCATACAATTTCAAGTGAGAGTGATCAGAAACAAGGGCACTATGTAGGCTCGAAAATCCTTGAGAATGATGAACATCACTGTACAAGTGAAGAAAACCTTGATGATGAAGGCTCTATTGTGAAAGTCTACTTATACGGCAGGTCATATGATGTTTTATTGGCTCTTTTAGAGGAAGATGAAGAATGGATGCCTGAGAATGAAGAAGTAGAGAATTGGTGTGGTAGGGACAACTCAGATTTGCAAGATAAAGTTGAACAGAACAAGTGTGATGAAGGTGATATTTCTCCTCCTGATAATGCTGGGTTAGACAATTTGGAAAATAATTTGTTGTTTGAGATGCGCTTGTGTAAGAGGGAAAGCTATCAAAGACTAGCTTTCCCCCCACGTTGAATGATGTGTGAGATGAGTTTGTGCTTGTGCAAGAGGGAAAGCTAGCACGCACTAGATTTCCCCCACAATGGAATGATGTTCAAGATGTGATTGTGCTTGTGCAAGAGGGAAAGCTAGCACATGCTAGCTTTCCCCCATGGTGGATTGTGTTGTTCGAGATGGTCTTGTGCTTGTGCAAGAGAGAAATCTAGTAGGTGCTAGCTTTCCACGATGGTGGAATGATGTTGTTCGAGATGCATGTGTGCTTATGAAAGAGGGAAAGCTAACACGTATTAGCTTTCCTTAATGGTGGAATGATGTTGTTTGAGATGTGCTTGTGCTTGTGCAAGAGGGAAGTTTAGCATGTGCAAGCTTTCCTCCATTCTTGAATGATGTTTTTCTAGATGTGCTTGTGTTTGTGAAAGAGGGAAAGCTGGGACATGCTAGCTTTTCCCCACAATGGAATGATGTTATTCAAGATGTGCTTGCACTTCTGCAAGACTAAAAGTTAGAATGCACTAGTTTTACCCCATGGAGGAATGATGTTGTTCGAGATGCCCTTGTGCTTGTGCAAGAGAGAAAGCTAGTACACGCTAGCTTTACCCCAAAGTGGAATGATCTTGTTCAAGATGTGTATATGCTTGTGTAAGAGGGAAATCTAGCATGCGCTAGCTTTCCCCCATGGTAGAATGATGTTCGAGATGCGCTTGTGCTTGTGAAAGAGAGAAAGCTAGCCCACGCTAGCTTTCCCCAACACTGGAATGATGTTGTTCGAGATGTGCTTGTGCTTGTGTAAGAGGGAAAGCTAACACGTGCTAGCTTTCCCCCATGGTGGAATGATGTTGTTCGATATGCACTTCTACTTATGCAAGAGGGAAAGCTAACACGCACTAGCTTTCCTTAACAGTGGAATGATGTTGTTTGAGATGTGCTTGTGCTTGTGCAAGAGGGAAGTTTAGCATGTGCAACCTTTCCTCCATGCTAGAATGATGTTTTTCGAGATGTTCTTGTGTTTGTGAAAGAGGGAAACATGGCACACGGTAGCTTTTCCCCACAATGGAATGATGTTATTCAAGACATGCTTGTGCTTCTGCAAGACTAAAAGTTAGCATGCACTAGTTTTACCCCACGGAGGAATGATGTTGTTTGAGATGCACTTGTGCTTGTGCAAGAGAGAAAGCTAGCACACGCTAGCTTTCCCCCACAGTGGAATGATCTTGTTCGAGATGTGTATATGCTTGTGTAAGAGGGAAATCTAGCACATGATATCTTTCCCCCATGGTAGGATGATGTTTGAGATGCGCTTGTGCTTGTGCAAGAGGGAAATCTAGCATGCTCTAGCTTTCCCCAACACTGGAATGATGTTGTTCGAAATGCGCTTGTGCTTGTGTAAGAGGGAAAGATAGCATGTGCTAGCTTTCCCCCATTGTGGAATGATGTTGTTCAATATGCACTTATGCTTATGCAAGAGGAAAAACTAACACACGCTAGCTTTCCTTAACGGTGGAATGATGTTGTTTGAGATTTGATTGTGCTTGTGCAAGAGGGAAGTTTAGCATGTGCAAGCATTCCTCCATGATATAATGATGTTGTTGGAGATGTGCTTGTGTTTTTGAAAGAGGGAAAGCTAGCACAGGCTAGCTTCTCCCCACAATGGAATGATGTTATTCAAGATGTGCTTGTGCTTCTGCAAGACTGAAAGTTAGCATGGACTAGTTTTACCCCACAGAGGAATGATGTTGTTCAAGATGCGATTGTGTTTGTGTAAGAGAGAAAGATAAGACACGCTAGCCTTCCCCCACAGTGGAATGATCTTGTTCGAGATGTGTATATGCTTGTGTAAGAGGGAAAGCTAGCACGTGCTAGTTTTTCCCCATGGTAGGATGATGTTCGAGATGCACAACAATGGAATGATGTTGTTCGAGATGGTCTTGTGCTTGTGAAAGAGAGAAAGCTAGTAGGTGCTAGCTTTCCACCATGGTGGAATGATGTTGTTCAAGATGCACTTGTGCTTATGCAAGATGGAAAGCTAACATGTGATAGCTTTTCTTAACAGTGGAATGATGTTGTTTGAGATGTGCTTGTCCTTGTGCAAGAGGGAAGTTTATCATGTTCAAGCTTTCCTCCATGCTAGAATGATGTTGTTCTAGATGTGCTTGTGTTTGTGAAAGAGGGAAAGCTAGCACACACTAGCTTTTCCCCACAATGGAATGATGTTATTCAAGATGTTCTTATGCTTCTGCAAGACTAAAAGTTAGCATGCACTGGTTTTACCCCATAGAAGAATGATGTTGTTCAAGATGTGCTTATGCTTGTGCAAGAGAGAAAGCTAGCACATGCTAGCTTTCCCCCACAGTGGAATGATATTGCTCGAGATGTGTATATGCTTGTGTAAGAGGGAAATCTAGCATGCGCTAGATTTCCCCCATGGTAGGATGATGTTCGATATGCACAACACTAGAATGATGTTGTTTGAGATGGTCTTGTGCTTGTGCAAGAGAGAAAGCTAGCATGCACTGGCTTTCCACCATGGTGGAATGATGTTGTTCGAGATGCACTTGTGCTTATGCAAGAGGGAAAGCTAACACGAGCTATCTTTCCTTAACGGTGGAATGATGTTGTTTGACATTTTCTTGTTCTTGTGCAAGAGGGAAGTATCGCATGTTCAAGATTTCCTCCATGCTAGAATGATGTTGTTCGAGATGTGCTTGTGTTTGTGAAAGAGGGAAATCTAACACACGCTAGATTTTCCCCACAATGGAATGATGTTATTCAAGATGTGCTTGTGCCTCTACAAGAATGAAAGTTAGCATGCACTAGTTTTACCCCACAAAGGAATGATCTTGTTCGAGATGTGCTTGTGTTTGTGCAAGAGAGAAAGCTAGCACACACTAGCTTTCTCCCAAAGTGGACTGATCTTGTTCGAGATGTGTATATACTTGTGTAAGAGGGAAAGCTAGCACATGCTAGCTTTCCCCCATGGTAGCATGATGTTTGAGATGTGCTTGTGCTTGTGCAAGAGGGAAAGCTAGCATGCGCTAGCTTTCCCCAACACTGGAATGATGTTGTTCGAGATGCACTTGTGCTTATGCAAGAGGGAAATCTAACACGCGCTAGCTTTCCTTAACGTTGGAATGATGTTGTTTGAGATGTGCTTGTGCTTGTGCAAGAGGGAAGTTTAGCATGTACAAGCTTTCCTCCATGCTAGAATGATGTTGTTCGAGATGTGCTTGTGTTTGTGAAAGAGGGAAAGCTAGCACACGCTAGATTTTCCCCACAATGGAATGATGTTATTCAAGATGTGCTTGTGCTTCTGCAAGACTGAAAGTTAGCATGCACTAGTTTTACCCCATGGAGGAATGATGTTGTTTGAGATGCGCTTGTGCTTGTGCAAGAGAGAAATCTAGCACACACTAGCCTTCCCCCATAGTGGAATGATCTTGTTCGAGATGTGTATATGCTTGTGTAAGAGGGAAAGCTAGCATGCGCTAGATTTCCCCCATGGTAGGATGATGTTCGAGATGCACAACACTGGAATGACGTTGTTTGATATGCGCTTGTGCTTGTGTGAGAGGGAAGGCTAGCATGCGCTAGCTTTACCCCATGGTGGAATGATGTTGTTAGAGATGCACTTGTGATTGCGTAATAGGGAAAGCTAACATGTGATAGCTTTCCTTAACGGTTGAATGATTTTATTTGAGATGTGATTGTGCTTGTGCGAGAGGGAAGTTTAGCATGTGCAAGCTTTCCTCCATGCTAGAATGATATTGTTCGAGATGTGCTTGTGTTTGTGAAAGAGGGAAAGCTATCACACGCTAGCTTTTCCCCACAATAGAATGATTATATTCAATATGTTCTTGTGCTTCTGCAAGATTGAAAGTTATCATGCACTAGTTTTACCCCACAGAGGAATGATGTTGTTCGAGATGTGCTTGTGCTTGTGCAAGAGAGAAAGCTAGAAGACGCTATCTTTCCCCCATAATGGAATGATCTTGTTCGAGATGTGTATATGCTTATGTAAAAGGGAAAGCTAGCACGCGCTAGCTTTCCCCATCAGAGGATGATGTTCGAGATGCGCTTGTGCTTGTGCAAGAGGGAAAACTAGCATGCATTGGCTTTACCCAACACTGGAATGATGTTGTTTGAGATGCACTTGTGCTTGTGTAAGAGGGAAAGCTAGTACATTCTAGCTTTCTCTCATGGTGGAATGATGTTGTTTGAGATTCAGTTGTGATTTCACAATAGGGAAAGCTAGCACACAGTAGCTTGACCCCATGGTGGAATGATGTTATTTGAGATGTGCTTGTGCTAGGGGAAAAGATAGTGCATGCTAGATTTTCCCCACATTAAATGAGGTTGTTTGAGATGAGCTTGTGCTTGTGCAAGAGGTAAAAGTATCTCATGTTATCTTTCCCCCACAGTCGAATGATGTTCGAGATGTGTCGATGCTTATGCAAGAGGGAAAGCTAGCATGCACTAGCTTTCCCCCACGGTGGAATGATGTTGTTTGAGATGCACTTGTGTTTTTGCAATAGGGAAATCTAGAAGAAACTAGCTTTCCCCCACAGTGGAATGTTGTTGTTCAATATGACCTTGTGCTTTTGCAAGATGGAAAGCTATCTTGCGCTAGTTTTACCCCATGGAAGAATGATGTTGTTCGAGATGTGCTTGTGCTTCTGCAAGAGAGAAATCTAGCATGCACTAGCTTCCACCCACAGTGGAATGATGTTGTTTGATATACGTATATTCTTTTGTAAGAGAGAAATATAGCATGTGCTAGCTTACCCCCATGGTGGGATGATTTTCGAGATGCGCTGGTGCTTGTGCAAGAGGGAAATCTAGCACATGCTATCTTACCCCTAGTTTGGAGTGATTTTGTTCAAGATGTGTTTGCACTTGTGCTTATGAAAGAGAGAAAGCTAGCTAGCATTATCATTTTTCTACAGTTCATGTTGTTTGAGATGTGCTTGTGCTTGTGCAAGAGAGAAAGCTAGCATGCGCTAGATTTCCCCCACGGTGGGATGATGTTGTCTGAGATGAGCTTGTGTTTGCACATTAGGGAAAGCTAACATGCACTATATTTCCCCTAGAGTGGGATGATGTTGTCCAAGATGTGCTTGTGCTTGTGAAAGAGGGAAAACAAGCATGCACTAGCTTTCCCCATGATGGAATGATGTTGTCTGAGATGAGCTCAAGATTGTGCAAGAGGGGAATCTAGCATGCACTAACTTTTCCCACTGGTGGGAAGATGTTGTTCGAGATGCACTCCTGCTTGTGCAATAGGGAAATATAGCATGCCTAATGGTGGGATGATGTTGTTTGAGATGCGCTCCTACTTGCGCAAGAGGGAAAGATGGAATGCACTAACTTTCAGCGACGGTGGGATGATATTGTTCGCAATGCGCTCCTACTTGTGCAAGAGGGAAAGCTAGCAACGAGTGCTAGCTTTCCCCCATAGATGGGTGATGTTGTTGAAGATGCACTCCTACTTGTAAAAGAGGGAAAGATAGCATGCCCTAGCTTTCCCCCAAGGTGGGATGATGTTTTTCGAAATGTGCTCCTACTTGTGCAAGTGGGAAAGCTAGCAGGTGCACTAACTTTCCCACAATGGGATGATGTTTGAGATGTGCTCTTGCTTGTTCAAGATGGAAATCTAGCACACACTATATTTCCTTCATGGTTGGATGATGTTCAAGATGCGCTTGTGCTTGTGCAAGAGGGAAAACTAGCGCATTCTATCTTTTCCCCACGGTGGAGTGATGTTGTTCAAGATGCACTTGTTCTTGTGCAAGAGGGAAAGCTAGCATCCGCTAGCTTTCCCTCATAGTGGAATGATGTTTGAGATGCATTTGTGCTTGTGTAAGAGAAAAATCTAGCACATACTAGATTTCCCCCATGTTGGCATGATTTTTTTTGAGATGCACTTGTGATTATGCAAGAGGGAAAGCTAGCATGCACTAGCTTTCTCCCACAGTGGAATTATGTTGTTCGATATGTGCTTGTGCTTATGCAAGAGGGAAAGCTAGCACATACTAGCTTTCCCCCATGGAGGAATGATGTTGTTTGAGATACGCTTGTGATTTTTCAATAGGGAAAGATGACACGCACTAGCTTCCCCCCATAGTGGAATGATGTTGTTCGAGATGCGCATGTGCAAGAGGGAAAGCTAGCATGCACTAGATTTCCTCCACATTGAATGATGTTTGATATGAGCTTGTGCTTGTGCAAGAGGGAAAGATAGCATGTGCTAGATTTCCCCCATGGTGGAATGATGTTTGAGATGTGCCTGTGCTAGTGTAAGAGAGAAATCTAGCATGCGCTAGATTTCTTCCATGGTGGAATGATGTTGTTCGAGATGTGCTTGCTTGTGCAAGAGGGAGTGCTAGTAGGCACAAGCTTTACTCCATGATGGAATGATGTTGTTTGAGATGAACTCGTGCTTGTGCAAGAGGGAAAACTAACACGCACTAGATTTCCTTGACAGTGGAATGATGTTGTTTGAGATGTTCTTGTTCTTGTGCTAGAGGGAAGGCTAACATGTGCAAGTTTTTGTACATGCTAGAATGGTGTTGTTTGATATGCGCTTGTGTTTGTGCAAGAGGGAAAGCTAGCATGCTCTAATTTCCCCCCATAGTCGAATGATGTTGTTCAAGTTGTTCTTGTTCTTATGCAATATGGAAAGCTAGCATATGCTAGTTTGACCCCACAGAGAAATGATGTTGTTCGAGATGCACTTATGCTTGTGGAAGAGAGAAACCTAGCCTGCACTAGCTTTAGCCCATAGTGGAATGACGTTGTTCGAGATGAGTATATGCTAGTGCAAGAGGGAAATATAGCACGCACTAGCTTTCCCCCATGGTGGGATGATGTTCGAGATGCGTTTTTGCTTGGCGTGCTAGCTTTCCCCCATGGTGGAATGATGTTATTCAATATGTAATTGCGTTTTTACTTATACAAGAGGTAAAACTAACATGCACTAGATTTTTCCCACGATGGAATGATGTTGTTCGAAACGTGCTTGTGCAAGAGGAAAAGTTAACAAGTGCTAGAATTCCCCCATGGCATAATGATGTTGTTCGAGATGTGCTTGTGTTTGTGCAAGAGGGAAAGCTAGCATTCTCTATCCTTCCCCTATCGTGGAATAATTTTTTTCGAGATGCGCTTGTGCTTTTGCAAGGGGGAAAGCTAGCAAGTGCTAGCTTTCCCCCACAATGGAATGATGTTGTTCAAGATGCACTTGTGCTTTTCTAAGAGGGAAAGATACCACGTGTCAGCTTTCCCCCACAATGGAATGATGTTGTTCAACTTTCATTTATACTTGTGCAAGAGAGAAATCTAACAGACGCTACCTTTGCCCCACGGTGGAATGATGTTGTTTGAGATGCACTTGTGCTTTTGCAATAGGGAAAGCTAGCAGAAAATAGCTTTCGCCCACAGTGGAATGATGTTGTTCAAGATGCACTTGTGCTTGTTCAAGAGGGAAAACTAGCACACAGTAGATTTCCTTGACGGTGGAATGATGTTGTTCAAGATGCGCTTGTTTGTACAAGAGGCAAAGCTAGCACATGCTAGCTTCCCCCCACAATGGAATGATGTTGTTCAAGATGTGCTTGTTGTTCTACAATATGGAAATCTATCCTGTGCTAGCTTTCCTCCATGTTAAAATGATGTTGTTCGAGATGCGCTTGTTTGTACAAGAGGCAAAGCTAGCACGCACTAGCTTTCCCCCACAGTGGAATGATGTTGTTCGAGATGTGCTTGTGCGTGTGCAAGAGAGAAAGCTAGCATGCACTAGCTTCCACCCACAGTGAAATGATGTTGTTTGATATGCGTATATGCTTGTGTAAGAGAGAAATCTAGCACGTGCTAGCTTACCCACATGGTGGGATGATTTTCTAGATGTGCTAGTGCTTGTGCAAGAGGGAAAACTAGCACATGCTAGCTTTCCCCTAGGTTGGAGTGATGTTTTTCAATATGCGTTTTTTCTTGTTCTTATGAAAGAGGGAAAACTAGCTTGCGTTATCTTTTTCCTATGGTGGAATCATGTTGTTAGAGATGTTCTTGTGCTTGTGCAAGAGGGAAAGCTACCATGAGCTAGCTTTTCCCAATGGTGGGATGATGTTGTTTGAGATGAGCTCGTGTTTTCCACTTAAGGAAAGCTAGCACAAGCTATAATTCCCCTACAGTGGGATGATGTTGTCCAAGATGAGCTTGTGTTTGTGCAAGAGGGAAAGATAGCACGCACTAGCTTCCCCCACGGTGGGATGATGTTGTCTGAGATGAGCTCATGCTTGTGCAAGAGAGAAATCTAGCACACGCTAGCTTTCCCCACTAGTGGGATGATGTTGTTCGAGATGGACTCTTTCTTGTGCAAGAGGGATAACTAACATGCCTAATGGTGGGATGATGTTTTTTGAGATGCGCTCCTACTTGCACAAGAGGGAAAGCTAGAATGCACTAAATTTTCGCCATGGTGGGATGATATTGTTTGTGATGTGCTCCTGCTTATGCAAGAGGGAAAGCTAGGGTGTGCTAGCTTTCCCCCTCGGAAGGATGATGTTTTTCAAGATGCGCCCCTGCTTGTGCAAGAGGGAAAGATAACATGCGCTAGATTTCCCCCAAGGTGGGATGATGTTTTTTGAAATGTGCTCCTACTTGTGCAAGAGGGAAAGCTAGCACGCACTAGCTTTCCCCCATTATGGGATGATGTTTAAGATGTGCTCCTGCTTTTTCAAGATGGTAATATATCACACACTAGATTTCCCTCATGGTTATGACTCATGAGATCCTCATTATGCTAGCTTTCTTGCAAAATAATTTGAGGGCTCCAACTACTTTTCAGCCATTGCTTGAAATTGTGGAAAAACATTAAATGCACCAACCATTTTAGAATAATAAATACAAGTTTTTCTGCTAAAAGCATCAAGGAAGGCTCTAAAAAAATTCATCCCACATACATATTCTACATATTTAGGACAACAAATATAACTGTGCACTAAATCTAGCACCCTGCATTCTAGTGTAGACATTGTGCCTTCTAATTTGCTTGTCAATTGCACAATATTCATGAGTCCAAATTAGAATCATTTTTTTGGTTCATCATCCAATTTACCATGCTTTTATTTTTCATTTCTAATAGAGTTTTGGAATTCACATGAAGAAACCTATAATCACACAAGTCCACAAACTATTTTCTATAATAGATTATGCAACATATAAATTTAACTTTAAAACATATAAATTACCTTCTTAGGATCATGTAAATGAACATTCCTTGCTTGGTTATTCACAATGCCAATTGTTTTAGTGGAATTTAACATTCTAGCCAAAATCTATTATTTTTGCAATAGATTTCAAATCTCTTGCCAAATTTGGCACATGCAACACTCCTTGAAGAATATTCCTCCATTAGCAATAGGGACTTGCAACTCTCCAACGTCATATACTTTATGGAAACTTTTATCTCCAAACTAGATAATTCTATTCATGTAAAGATGGCAATAAATCTGGAGCAATTTTTATTTCCTTGTCATGTGCTATGTCGTTCATAAGTATATAGTGAAGAAATCTTAGTCATTGGAGTTCTCCATATCAACTTTAAAATCTTGATCATGTTGATTTCTACATATGACAAGATGAAACAATGCAATCTTCCACTTCGAATAGTCTCTTTGTATGAGCCCTAACATATGACAATAATTGCACCTTATATTTTTCTTGTTCTTATATTTTTGCGGTTGCTTGCTTATAATGTGTATTTAAAAGGCTTATTGTCTTATAATTCTTGGTGTCTATTTGAATATTATTACAAAATGAGAGTTCTATTATGGACATTTCTTTATCCTCTTCCTAAATATTGAACTTCATCCTTACTACTAGTAAGAGGACTTGGTTTCCATATTGGTTTCATTAGCAATATCAATTTCTCCTTTCCCTTTCAAAGCCATGTTATGTTAATCATTGAGTGTTTGTGGTTTATTGTGGCACATGGTTTTATCCCATGGTTTTCATGTGATGATAGTGTATTTAAAAGGCTTATTGTCTACATTGTAATGTGTCTCAAACGGATGGTGTTGGTTGAATTGGGCATGGTTGGTAAAAAAATGTGATCACTCATACCTTTTCCCTCCACATAATTCATGTTATAATTTTTTGTATGGAAGTACATTACCTATTTTGGACTAAATAGTACTACATCTTTTTGTTGGTCTTATAATTCTTGGTGTCCATTTGAATATTATTACAAAATGAGGGTTCTATTATGGACATTGCTTTATCCTCTTCCTAAATATTGAACTTCATCCTTACTAGTAGTAAGAGGACTTGGTTTCCATATTGGTTTCATTAGCAATACCAATTTCTCCTTTCCCTTTCAAATCCATGTTAGGTTAATCATTGAGTGTTTGTGGTTTATTGTGGCACATGGTTTTAGCCCATGGTTTTCATCTGATGGCAGTGTATGTAAAATGCTTATTGTCTACATTATAATGTGTCTCAAATGGATGGTGTTGGTTGAATTGGGCATGGTCTTGGTTGACTTGGTCAAGGGTACTAAATATATCTTTGTGTGGTTTTCTTGGGTTTGGATTTACACATTAGATATGGGATTTTATCTATGTGTGCACGCTTGTGTTTATGTCTCTCTTGTAGGTGTAAAATTTCATATGGTATTGGAGCCTAGGTAGGATTGAAATCTCTAGAGAGAGTGGTTTGTGAGATTGAGAGACTTAGGTTGATGTCAACATAGAAAAAGTGGGGTTCTCAAAAGAAATTGGGGGAAAAATTCACATGGCTAATGAGAATGTCATTTCTAGAGAATCTCTACATGATGGTATCGCGTTAAGAAAAAAATTTCGTTTGGTGGGAGCTTGTGTTATGCCTTACAACACCCTAAGGTTTGACCCAAGGATCTCTATGATATGGCATAATTTCTTTTGAAGCTAGGAAATTGAGAAGCACACAAATAAATTTGTTTATGGCTTGAAGGCACGTCATAAGAATGGGAATGGTATATGTGCGATGAGATGACCAATGGATGATATGCCAAGTTCATATAGTTACAATTCAAATCAATCCTCTCCTTTTTTCTTTTGTAAATTTTTGGATGAGCACAATTCATACACATACAACAATAAAACAAGTTCCATCTCCATAGTTAAATAGGAACTTGGTGGTTTGATGTGAGTTGATATTTTTCATTCTTTGATATACTTGGATCTCTAATTGTGTGTAATTTATATGTAGAGTTCCTTTTGGTGGATGGTGGGGAAAGGTTTTTTATTGTGTACAAAATCACTGGAACACCATTTTTAATTATTGCAACTATATTACTTTTTTGAAGGTTGTGTTTTTGCTAAAATATAAGAGACACTTTACATCATTTAACCTTAATTACAAATTAGAATTCAATTGTGTGTTACAGAATTCATAGGAGTTACAATGGAAAATATAATTTTGACAAAAGGGGACTATGTTGACCTCCTCATTAATGGTCAAGTTATTGGGCTAGGAAGGGTTGAATCTATAGACACTAGGACTTATTGTGGCAGAGAAAGGGTTAATGCAGGCTATGTTATAGTTTTGTTAATTGATGTCACCCAACCACATATGATTGTGGAATATGTTGATGAAGGGGACATACATCCATGGAAGATCATAGATTTGAGGCACAACATAGGTAAATCAAAATATCAAAGCATGTGTTAAGTGTTATTGATAGTATACTAAATGTTTTTTTAACAAATACCGAGTTTCTTTAATTTTGTGTACAGATGCAAATGTTTCTTCTGCATTTTCTATTGGAGACAAGGTAGATCTTCTACAATCTGGAGTGAAGGTAGGTGAGGGCTTCATATTCAATATAGAGATTGGTCATAAGGTGCATGGAAGGATGGTAAAGAAAAGATGCATAGTGGTTAAAATTGAGAAGGTGTTAAAACATGATGCTCCTCTACCACATCCAACAGGATTTGAGCATACACTAGGGGATGCATTGGATTCTTATTATATTTGGACATAATCGGATTTGGAACGTCATTGTCATGATCATCACACAAATATAATTTTGACAAAAGGGGACTATGTTGACCTCATAATTAATGGTCAAATTATTGGGCTAGGAAGGGCTGAATATGCAGAAACTGGGACTTATTATGGTAGAGAAATGGTTGATGCATGCTATGTTACAATTTTGATAATTGATGTCACTCAACCACATTTGATTCTAGAAGATGTTGATGAAGGGGACATACATCCATGGAAGATCGTGGATTTGAGGCACAACATAGGTAAATAAAAATATGAAATCATGCGTTAAGTGTTATTGATAATATATTGAATGTTTATTTTAGCAAATACTGTTAAGTGTTATTGATAGTATACTGATTTCTTTTTTTAGCAAATACTAAGTTTTTTTAATTTGGTGTATAGGTGAAAATGTTTCTTCTGCATTTTCTATTGGAGACAAGGTAGATCTTCTACAATGTGGAGTGAAGGTAGGTGAGGGATTTGTATTCAATAAAGATCTTGTTCATAAGGTGCATGGAAGGATGGTAAAGAAAGGATGCATAGTGGTTAAAATTGAGAAGGTGTTAAAACATGATGCTCCTCTACCACATCAAACAAGATTTGAGCATACACTAGGGAGATGCATTGGAATCTTATGAGATTTGGCCAAAATCAGATTTGGAACGTCATTGTCATGATCGTCCCACAAATATTCTCAAAGATAGGGTTGCATTCACATGTAAAAGGGTTTTTCTTACACATGAATGCACAGGAGAAAGCATGTGCATTGCCAAAGCAATGATAGTTAATGTCTACGAGGATGACATGGTTGAGGGTGAAACACTAGGTGAAATGGACTTCGGTGTTTGCGTGGAAGAGATACATGGAAATTGTGAAAGATGTAGGATAGGGGACAAGTCTATACACTGTTTGGTTAGCTGGCCAATAAATAAATTGGTGGACAACAAAGGTGATATGTTAAGGGTCAAGGAAAAGTTCAAGGAACCACCCAAGGAAATGGTGATATGGGATGTGATAGAGGACACAAGTCCCTTAGAAAAATGTGATGGGGATCTTTATAATGAAAAAAAATGTAGAATCAAATGGTATGAATGTAACAAGGCCATATAAAATGATTAAATGAGTTATGGCTACAAAAAAAGTTGCAGAATGTCAAACAAGGATAGATGAAGAGAAAGAAATCCAACTTTTGGCAGCAAATGATTGTTGAAAACAAGATTGTCTTCAACATGTGGACAGGAAGTCCATTGCAGTTGCTAGAAGGAGTACGGAACACATAAATAAGAATGGTATTCAAGAATTTGTCTTGAATTCACTCCTTTCAAATGCAGTCATGTCAAAAATCCATGGCCATGGCCTATATCCTATTGTTAGAAAAGTAAAGGACATGAGATTTAATGGTAATATTATATGTAATAAAACGTGGTACAAGATACATAAGATTCCTCAAAGCACCTTCTATAAATACCAACATTATTTCCAGCATGGACACATCAAAGCCCTTCATGGTAACACCAACACATGTAAAGCACGTGTACATACCATGGTAGCCATTGAAATATTACACAAAATTGTAATGGATAATTCAGATTATTCACCAAACCAAACACGTCAAGTTGAAAAAGATGGAAGGTCTGCTCCTTTAAGATTGTTTCCTTCTACTTACACACAAAGTTCTTTGTTCAGTGAGATCAATGAGGCTCTTCAAAAACTCAATTACCCATAAATATCACAATCAACAATGAGCAAGATCTGGAATACTCATTTTCAAGATGTGGCATTCTCAAAGAATACCAACTTCAGTAAATGTAGTGAATGTATCATGTTGAAAGCACAGATGAAGTCCACAACTACAAAAGAGTTGGAAGAAATGGAACGAGGTAGATTGAACTCACATACCAAGACTGTTATGTGTGGAATATATTTCTACTATGCCCATAGAATTATGTCAGAGCGGTTTCCAAAGGAGTATTTGAGCATTATCCATGATAAAATGGACAAAACAAAGACTTCAATCCCAAGGTTGCATGTCAAATCAAAATCTATTGCAGGAACAAACTTGGGTTTGTCATTGACAGGTATGTTAACACATGGACATAAGACAAGAGGTTTTGGTCATTTCTCCCTACCATTTATACATATGGGATCACAATTTACCATTACATCCCTTGCAAAGTGCTTGAGGGACCTTAAATACCCATACCTTGATATGTATGGTGATTTTCTTTATGAGAGTGGAAGTTCTAGAAACCCACTATCAAATGCATTACTAGAGAATAATATTTACTCAAAATGTAGAGTGTACAAGGATGATTTTCTATCTCATAGAATATAAAAAAAACAGAATGTTGATTTTAAACCTCTTCCTCTACATTTGTTGTTACAGTTGGACAATGCAACAAGTGATAATAAGAATCGTTATCTTTTCATGTTTCTATCACTTTTAACTGCACTTAGTGTCTTCAACACTATTGAGGTTGGGTTCTTACTTGTGGGACACACTCATGAAGACATAGATGGAACATACGGAAGAATGCCTTCTATCTTGAAAAGTAAAGACATATATTCTTTAGCTGAAATGATGGATACATATCGCACGATTGAAGAAAAATGATTTTTTCCACCTACACTAGTTGACAAGGTGTATGACTTGAAAATTTTCGTTAATGGATACATCAAGGAGGGAAAAAATGCACTAGTCGGACATCTTAATGTCCAATACTTCCAATTTATTGTACTCAATGATGTTCCAGTAATAAGGTACAAAGAATCCATCAAAGATATTGAGTGGTCAGAACCAACTGAGTTGTGAAATGTATACGAGCAAGGTCGACCTAAATTTTCCACTGGGAAGCCATCTTTCTTAGGTCCCAAAGAGAATGATGTCTATTTAAAAGAACTAAAGGAAGGAATAACATCATACATAAAAATGTGGAAAGACACTATCGGGAATGATGATTCACCAATTGTTACAGAGGAATGGAAAAATAAAGTAGAGTATTGGGAAAGAGTTCTTGGTACATTAGATGAAATCTACAATGATCATACAATAGTGAAAGTAAGTGATTCATCTTCTAAGGATTTCTGGCCCAAGACAAGGCAAATTGTCAATGATAACCGTAATTCACTCTATGTAATCTCAAGTATTATGGATGAGGAGTTTGATAATGTGACAGATGAACCAGTATATGTTGGAATGAAGTGCAACAAGCCAAAGCCAACATTCAATCCTATGATTTATGTTAAAAAAGGAAAGATATTGCTAGTTAGATCAGGAAACGAGGATGAAGGGGAGAAGATTTGGATGGCAAAAGCCACCTCAGATATCTTCCAAAATGATCAAAGTGAGACTCTTCATGTAAAGGTTGATTGGTGGAAGCCTAGTTCTGGGAAATACACAGGAAAACTATTAGAACAACATTGGGTACCAAATCCTGATGACACAAAACTAGAATCTATTCCAATTAATACCATTGTTTGGGCATGGATGCCAAAGAAAGAACATTGCAGGAAGACCAAGATAAACAAATGTGGTGTAGAAGATGTACTTGATCTACTCGAGCGGATACCATGAGATCATGTGGAGATGATTCATGAATGTAATTTTGTCCTTTGAAGGATCTAATAATATACATGAAGATACACTTTTTCAATGTTTGTTGTATATCAAATATTATTTTCATATTATTTTTTGAGGAGTTTTTTATTATTTAATACATATATGCAAATTTTGACTCAACTTCAATGTATGCATGTGACGATTCTTTATGCAAATTACATGACACCATTCAATATTTAACTTTTCAATGCTTTGTTTAGATCAACATAATTTCTCACTATATCAACCTTGCATAATCGAATCCAATAATTCACTTAAAAACATTTTCTAGATTTGGTCTATTCAAACTATATTGAAGTAGCTAATTAGTATTATTTTATGCAAATTACATGACACCATTCAATATTTAACTTTTCAATGTTTTGTTTAGATCAACATAATTTCTCACTATATCAACCTTGCATAATCAAATCCAATAATTCACTTAAAAACATTTTCTAGATTTGGTCTATTAAAACTATATTGAAGTAGCTAATTAGTATTATTTTCAATATAAAATGTTTAAACACTTCTTGAATAAATACTATACTCTAGCAATATAGTCTCAAGAGAGATTCGTTATTATATTTGATATAAATCAGTTTATACTACTCTAAGTGATTTTTCCCTAATATTCGTTATTATATTTGATATAAATCAAATTGTACTACTATGTTGCATTCTAATTCATAATAATTTGATTTTGATAGTTAAACAACTTGCAAACTTTAAAGTGGTGTGAACATTATACTCAGCATAGATAAAATAATTACTTAATATCAATTATCAAAATGGCTAATAATAGTAACAAACACAACTACTACGTCGTTAAACAAATTTATAGGTAAGAAATTTCTTACAAAAACTATTATCCATGAGTCAATTTTTTATAAACTTTGCTTTAATACAAAGATACAAATATTAATGATAATAGAAATTATGTAAATAATCTAAGTTTTAGAGGAATATTAATATGTTCTTTTCAATATAATATGTTAAAACACTTCATGAATAAACATTGAGCACTTCCAATATTTAGTTCACTCACTTTTCTGTGTCCCCTCTGGTATTTGAAAAAAATCAAATTGTACTTCTTTGTAGCTATTCTAATTCTTAATTGATTTTGATTGTTAAAAAAATTAATAATAAACATTGAAAACATTATTAAGATCAATGTCATACATTATTAAGATCAATGTCATATAATAAATTTCTCATATATTAATTTATTATTGATAAAGTAAACCTCTATAGGTTAGATTTTAATACAAAAATACAAATAATAATAGAGATAAATTTTGTTGCTATTTTAATTCATAATTTATTTTGATCAATTCAAGGGTAAACCTACACTTAATAATGAAATATTTTACTTTGAATACAATATTAACATCAATGTCATTAAATAACTTTATAGGTAAGAAATTTATCAAAAAATAAAAAATAAACAATGAACACATTATTAAGATCAATTTCATTAAATATTTTCTCTTGTGGACTTTAAAATGACACCAACTTCCTAAAATAAAATATATTACTCAATACAAAAAATATTAGTTACTATGACACTAATTAAAAATGCTATAGTAATGAACAAATTAGTATTATGTCATTAAAGAGCTTTCTAGGTCACTTGAAAATGGTGCCAATCTCCTAGACATACTATAGTACCTCAACGTTGAGATTGCTACTATAATATCAATTTATAGCTAAAATCTAGGTCAATAATAATAATAGACATTGATTATTAATGACATTAAATAAATTTAGGGTGAGAAATTTCTTACAAATCTATTATTCATAATGTAATCCTTTGTCAACTTAGCTTTTAATAGAAAATATAAATAAATTATGTTGTTATTCTAATTTATAATTGATTTTGATTGTTAAAACAATAAACTTAATGTGTAGTAACTCACATATAATATTTTCTTTTGTCGACTATGTTACACATCCAAATCACTCAACTGGATAAGTGTCGCACATACCTCTCGCTTGTCGCAAGTGTCGCAACTCCTATACAACTTGTCGCAAAGGTCATAAGTTGGTTATAAGAGTGTCGTGAATACTGTCGGATCATGTCACCTTAATGACGAAATCACAGAGACACTTGAAACAC
>JASDQU010438300.1:43818-54711 GCA_032191745.1 Picea mariana
ACGTTTTTGTATTATAAATGACGAACATCTCCTTATCTTCGCAAACCTAATTTAAAACAAGAGTTGTACTACATGTGCAAGTCTTAGGCAGTAGGCAAAATATTGACAGGTGTTGAAGATTTACCTCTTCTTGCGTTTTGTCTCGTGTGAAGACCATCATAGTGTCACAATACGCTGCAATACAGCAGAAGTCAAGTGCTTCCCTAAGTCGGGAAAAAAATGTCTCTTTATGGTTCAGATCAGACCCCTATACGCTCAGTACTATTCTTAAATATGCCCTGGTGCAACGATTCGAATAGGAAAGACTGAGATGCCATTGTGAGAAGCCGAAGGGTTTCGTCTTGCTCTGCCTTCGTTCACTTCAGCTCGGTCAACTATCTAGAGTGGTGCTATCGAAAATCGTTTTCCCTTTACAAAATTTTGATTTTGAATTTTGAAAAAGTGGCGTGTTCAAATGTTAAATGGGGTGAGATGGGGTGTTGTCATGGTAATATGGAAAGTGAATCCCATATGGAAAGTATGGATATTTTGGTTTGACTTTATTGGCTTTGGAGTTCATTTTTTGGTTTCTCCATGTTCTCAAAATAATTTATATATGTTTAAAAAAATAAATTAGTTTAAATGAGTATTAATGGAATATTTTTTTTTAATTTGACAAAATTTATAGAGAATATTAATTTAATAAAAATAAATATTATGTAGGGAAAAGTTTGTAAAGTAAATTTGTTGAGAATTTTTTCTTTATAATTAAATTGATTGTGTTAAGGGTTATATATTTTAAAGTTGTTTTTACAAGATAAAAACCAAAACCAACTTATTTTGGAGAGAGTTTCATTTTAAGGTGTTTTTCTTTAGGATAAGTATGATAAATTATTAGCCATAAGGATTAGTTCAAGTAATCATGAGTCAAATGAGAGATCTTAGATCTCTCCCCCAAAGTTGGGGAGGTCATGGGTTTGTCTATGTTGATCCCCTTGAGGTTAGGTGCTTGGAACTTAGGCACCAATATTCCACTATGTTTACCAACATTCCACCATGTGGACTTTTACACGATGCAAAAGTTTGATGGTAAAAAAATAATTTTAAATTTTAAATCAAGAATATTCTAGTGGTAAAAAAATGTGATGCATTTTCTCTTGAATATCATCATACCGAAAGTTAACTTGAGATGAGTTGGAGATCGAGCACATTTCTCTACAACTAGGGTTTTCCCTAGCTTCCACCCTCATCCTTGATAACAGTTTTGTTCACGTTGCATTTGTTTGGAGAACTGACAGTAGTGATTCTGGCTTTGGATATACTAATGGTTGCAGTCGATATTTGTACTTTTTGAACCTGCAATCTATGAACTATGCCCTCATTTTTTGTGGGCCGTGTGCACAATTTGGAGTCGGTTGAAGCTATTCATTGAACTCTTCTTCATGGGTGGGCCTTCCTTGTCTGTTGGCCAGAGCATATTTTCCAAAAGGGATGATTCCATCCCCATTCTCGACTTGAGGCACTCTGTGGAAAAAAATAACTCTATCATTCTAACAAAGCGAAGTTTAGTTAGTAAGTTTTTAGGCCTTTGGCCGAATCCTAGGATTGTACTATAATGGATTTCCAAGAATTGGATTGAGCAAGACCCTACTACTGTGTTTTATTGTGGAAAATGTTTTTATGTATTTATTTTTTAAACCAAATAAGATTGGGACCTAATCTTCAAATTCCACCCCTACTTTATGGGTTCCAGGGGAATTTTTCTTTCCCACAGGAATCTTGACTTTAACCTAGATATGGAGATGTCTACAGTTCCTGTATGGATTAGAATTTTGTGCCTCCCCTTTATTTTCTGGGCCAAAGACATTTCAAAGCCATTGGAAATAAATTGGGTCTCTATATAACTCATTTTGACCCTAAGGGAAATATTTTCACATGTGCCAAAATATGTGTGGACATGGATTTTGAAAAGTGACTGCCATGGGTGATTTAGCTCAACATGGAGGGTTGAGGTCATATTTGGGCCCTTTCTTATGAGAATGTACTTTTCAAATGTAACCTTTACCATGAATATGGGAACTTTTTGAAAATATGCCCTAAAGCCCAATAAAATCAACCATCTTCTAATTTAAATCTAACTCCAAATAACAATGTCGATCAAGATTGAAACAAGTTTCAAGAAAGCATAAGAAACAACAGCTCGGGGGGGACTCGACCTGACCATATATCTCAGGATTGCCCATCTAAGCCCTCCAAAACTATATTTGAAGCTTTGGTATCTCAAGATGAAGAAAAAGAGGGCTCGGTTGAGGAAGAGTCTTAGAAGAACATCCCATAAGTAAATATGAGCCACCAACAAAAGAACAAAAGAAATCATAAAATACAACTAAAGTAAATTAGACCTCGCTCAAAAATTGCACAACTACACATGGGAAGGAATCAGTTCCATGATATGTGGATGGGACTCCAATTTGGGTTTCAATAACTCCCAACGAAAAGGACTCACCTTTAGTGGGGGAGGAGATCGGTGAAGTAAGGGAGGGATAAGAGCCCTCTAAATCTCCCTCATCTGCAAAAATATCAAAGACGAATCCACATCCTTCTCCCCCTTTAACAAGAAGAAGGATATCAAATAAAAAATGTAGAGAGAAAGAAGAAAAATCAAGAATCTCAGGGGGCGCTCAATGAACCTTGGGTGACCTCGTATATAGTGAGGGGAAAGTTCTACATAGTAGTTAATTATGTTTTTCTTTTGCATAGCTATGTTGAGGCCATGCGTGTCATTGCATTGTAATCTAATTCTATACATGTCTTTGGATAGATATGCATGTCGTTGCATTGTAATCTAATTCTATACATGCCTTTGGATAGCTATGCATGTCTTCGCATGGCTATTTCCACTCCATGCATGTCTTTGCATCGTTATATTGAGGCCTTGCATGTCTTTGCATTGTAATCTAATTTTGGTAAAGGAATTATGATTGTAACTAATGAAGCTCATTTAGTAGCTTGAGATACTCCATTGTAATAAGCTTCAAGTGGTCATTTAATTGCTTGAGATACTCCATTGTAAGAAGTCTCAAGTGGTCGATGTTGGTTGTTTGGCTTGATCAGTTTGGCCAAGGTAGATAGATAGGAGGTGTTGGTTCTCTCGGTTAAGGATTTCCAGAATAAGTATTGGCTCTATGTGCATTCTCTCTTGTTGTTTTATTTCTCTCTTAGTGTTTTATCACAAAATACATGTATAAAATTTTAACATCTTCGTAAAATTAAATTTTGCAAATATAAACTTTGAACATCTTTGTAAATTTAAACTATTGTTCTCTTTATTGGAAAAAAATTAAATAGTATTGCTCTTGTGATGTGAAAATAAAATAAAAATGAACCATATGGTTGGTTTACAAATAAAATAAAATGAAAAATATGGTTGGTTTACAAATACAATAAAATCAACCATATGGTTTGTTTGTTTACAACAACAACACACTAGAGAGAAAATGCTTGCCATTCGCATGGACTTGATTTATTCAACTTTCATATTTAGTATACATGCATTCAGAGTCATTCATATCCACAAGTATAAAGTGAGTACTATTTGTAAATGTGTTGAACTTGCACAGAATAGATCTAGCTAGCAAATGACATACACAGTTTGCAGAGAAAATATGAGAAAAGAGAAGTAGGAGAGAAAGAATGGAAGAATTCGCATTAGCCGAATGAATGAATGATAATTTACATGTGATATAATATATATAACTCAACTAATGTGCACTGGAGGAGAAGAAAATGCACCATAGTAGTGGTCTAAACTTTGACTTTGACCTAGACATGCAACATTGACTTTTTCCAACTTGACTCTTTACAAAGCAATTCGAATTTCTTCATGGTGGAAGGTGTTACACGTGCCAACGCACTAAATCAATACATTATATCATTTGCAATATCAGGAAGATTTTTTGTTTCTAGCTCATAGGAATTTTATGTTCAACCTAATGTTTTCTAGATGCCTTGACTTTTTCTCATTGCTCACAAGGCTTGACTAGGCTCATAGAGGTTGTATATTCCCCCTGACTTTTGCACTAGTCTGTCTATGCTCAAATAGGTTGTACGTCCCCCCTGACTTTTTCACTATATTGTCTATGCTCATAGAGGTTGTATGTTCCCCCTGACTCTTGCATTAGACTTACATAGCATCTCATTTGTGCTGACTTTTGGTTTGACTCACAGAGGTTGTACGTTCCCCCTGGCTTTTGTCAATACCTCACAAGATTGGTTGATTCTCCAAATCTCCATGGCTAGCCTCAGGGTGGCCCATATGGCCTCTCATTGGAGAATGACTATCGATGTTGCCAAATTTAACATTGGGAGGCCATACGACACACCTATGAGGGTTTCCTATTGGCTGTGAATTTTCATATCTAATTTGTGAGTTGTAATTTGTATTATTGTTGTTGTATATTGTCTAAAGAAGAGAATAATAAAGCCCTCCTTTTCCGGTTTTCCCCAGAATTGTGGTTTCCATGGTACATATTGTGTTCTTGTGTTGTTTGACTATTAATTTTTGTTGTGCATGAACTTTACTCAACTAATGTAATCATTGTATAGATCATAATTTTTATTTCTGTAGGAAGATTAAATTTTCTGGGAATAATTTATTGTGCTTGGTTATCATATTGTTGGGTTCAAAAAGTTTTACAATTGAAAAGATAAATCCAGATCCATCAATTGAAGATTTGGTTAAATCGCAGATCAGGGCATAGAGGCTAGAAGAAGGGATATTTCGAACTAAAGCGGTGAAGTATGATAGGGTCGTAAGTGCTCCAACAGTATGGTGGGATTTTTATGGATCAAGGGCCCCAAAACTATAAAATTTTTCAATTCGTGTCTTGAGCCAGGGATTAAGTGCATCATTGTGAGAAAGGAATTGGAGTGCTTTCGACCATATTCACTCCAAGAAAAGAAACAAATTGTTATCTGGAAAATTAGAAGATCGTGTTTATGTTCGTAGAAACTTGCAATTGGCCTTAATTAATGTCACTAAAGACTCATCCAATTCTTCTACCCCATGTTTCAAGACCGTTCCAGATGCATTAGGACATGAATATGATCTTGACATTGAGAGTGATAGACCTAGTCCCGGATCCAGTGGTGTACTTCAGGCTTCTGGTGGTTTCACCACCTCGAGTGCTCTTGATGATATAAAACTTTTTGATGTAACAAGTAGACCATGGGAACATCAAGAATAAAACTTGTGTTCCCGTTCTATTTTTATTTTTGGATGCTCATTTGTGTAAATCTTTTCAATCTTATGTTCATGTTTTTAATGTTATGTTTCTTGAACAAGTTTTTAAATTTTGAAGAAGATGATGTGTTTTTGAAATATTTGTTTAATCATGTTAGCATGCTATTTTCATTTCTATCATGTGTTTAATTACATGTATTTTCATTTTGATCTTCATTATGTTCATATGTTTTTAAATTTTTAAATTTTGTAGTCTGTCAAATTTAATGTCGAATTTTATCATAGGAATTTTCATTGTCGATTTTTTGTTGAATTTCAAGGTCATCGAACTCTTAAGTCTCCACTCTGTTGAGATTTGGGTACCTTGGAAAGTGGTCCCCTTGTGTTTGTGAGTCTCTAAACACTAAGGGGGGAATTATTACCCTCACAGTTTACGTATGTTCTAATTTCACATTGATTTTATTCACCTAAGTCATAAAGTGAAATTGGTCACTTAAGTCTAAAGTGACATTTAATTCACTTGAGTAAAGTGAATCAGAGAACATAAAGCAGACTATGGAAACTTAAGTCAAAGTGGGTTTCCAAATGATATTTATGAGATGTGATCTCATCCATTGATTAGACTTGGTCTATATCTAATATAGGCCCTTGATCTTCTAAGGTTTGGCCTAAGAGAGGCTAAAGGAGGCAGGAGGGTAAAGTGAGGCTCATTGTTCACTTGATCACTTTTGAAGAATTGGGTGAGGAGAAGAGAAGTGAAGAGAAGAGAGGAGTGAGGGTTTGGAGAACACTTGGGTGCATTCTTGAGGAGAGGAGGGTGCACAAGGGTTTGAGCATGTGTTATTGAGAAAGGAGGGCACAAGCTAGCATGGAGGGTGCATCCAAGGTCAGGGTTGCACTTACTTAAGCAAGGGGCACATTCTAGGAGGAAGGGCGCACTTGGTTGAGGGAAAGGAAAGGCTTGTTGGGTGCCATTGTTTGAGGCAAATGATGCATTGCTAGGTGATGGGATCACAAACTAGTGATGGGGACTCTCTTGTGTAGAGGGGACACACTAGTTTGTGAGGGCACACATTTTGATGTAGAAAGCAAGCCAAGAAGATAGTTGTGGGTTGCAAGGGGTGCACCATAGCATTGAGTGCATTCTCCAAGGAAAGGGTTTAAGTCTACATCACTAGCAGGCAAGCAAAGAGAATAGCAAGAGAAGGGGGTGCACTGAGGCAAAGGGTGTGTTTTTTCTAAGGCTAGCAGACAAAAGTTTGAGGAACTCCATTACAAGCTTGAGGATAAGATTGGATTGTATCAGGTTCTTTTTCTATCTACTTGATGTAGAATTTTCTTTCAGATATCCATATATATATATATATATATCTATTACTTGATGATGTTGGAACTCTCTTGAAATGTCATGGAACTTCCAATTCAACCACCAAAAATGTCATGCACCAACCNTATATATATATATATATATATATCTATTACTTGATGATGTTGGAACTCTCTTGAAATGTCATGGAACTTCCAATTCAACCACCAAAAATGTCATGCACCAACCCCGCATAGTGAGCAGTGAATGGGGCCAACGTTGAAATTTCTTCAATATGTGCATGTATGCATCGAAATTTGACATGGTTAGACTAGACACATGCCTTGACGGTATGGGAGGGTTTAAAGACTCAAATATGTATGATGTCATACATAAACATTTTGAAAACATTTCAACGTTGTCCCCATTCATAGGTCACCGTTGTCCATCATGTACTCTAGCCCTAATACATTGTCTTTTAATAGTTGTTTCCTTTAAAATTCGACCGATTAGAAAATTAAAACGAAATGAGAATGAGATGAGACGATATATAGAGTGGGTCTGTGAGTGATATTTGAGTATAAGGGAATATATCTCTTCCTTTCCATACACAACACAAAGGAAAATGTTTCCTTTCTCTACTCAACAATCCCTCAAGCATCTCCTTCCTTTTTATGCCCTCAGTGGTCATTTCTAAATTTGGATTATTGAGTAACTAAGGGGAATATAGTGTGGGGGTTATGTGAATAATGGTGAGAATGATCACAAGAGAATTTCCATGAGGTAGGAGAATGCATGAATGACTCACACTTATTGAAAATGTTTAAACTCCTTGTTGATGTGGGGATTTCTTTAATGTTGGAGGATATCAAATATGTGTCATTGTGACTAAGTGGACATATGTTGGTGAGAACGATGTCATCATCTCATCATATTCACTCATAGATTCTTCAGAGGACCATGTCATCATCTCATCATTTTTATTAATGTTTTCATTCACCCACCACAAATGTCATCTTGCACTGACCCCACATAGTGAGCAGTGAATGGGAATAACTTTGAAATTTCTTCAAACTGTGCATGTATACATCAAAATTCGACATGGTTAGACTAGAAAAATGGCTTGATGGTATGGTATGGTTTCAATAATCAAGTATTTATGATGTCCCCACATAATATTTGATATCGTCCACATTTGCATCGATGTTCATCATGCTGCACCTCTCATTGTCATCATTCTTAATTCCCTTCTATAGAATTGTTGTCGAAACTATCTTGAAATTTGTCATGGAACTTCAAATACACCCATCAAAAATTTCTTCCACCTACCCCACACAGTGAGAAGTGAATGGGGCCAACATTGAAATGTTTTCAATATGTGCCCGTATGCATCGAAATTTGACATGGTTAAACTAGATAGCTGCCTCGAAGGTATGGGAGGGTTTCGATACTTAAGGATGTTTGATGTCCCCGCATAATATTTGAGATCATCCATGTTTGCATCAACATTCAATATAATGGATGTCTCATAGTGAGCATAGTGAATGGGGTCTGCCTTGAAGGTGAATGAGCATAGTGAAATTTCTTCCACCGACCCTGCATAGTGAGCAGTGAATGGGGCCAACATTGAAATTTCTTCAAACTGTGCATGTATGCGTCGAAACTTGACATGGTTAGACTAGACACATGCCTTGATGGTATGGGAGGGTTTCAAGACTCAAGGAATATGTCTGATGTTCTGGCCATGTAATCTTTGAGATTTTCCATGTTTGCAACAACGTTCATAATGGGGCGTCTCATACTTGTCAAATGTCATTGTTTCCATCCGTAGAATCTTTGTTGGAACTCTCTTGAAATGTGATGGAACTTCCAATTCAACCACCAAAAATTTCATGCACTGACCTCACATAGTGAGCAGAGAATGGGGCCAATGTTGAAATTTCTTCAATATGTTCTTGTATGCATCAAAATTTGACATGGTTAGACTAGACACATGCCTTGACGGTATGGGAGGGTTTCAAGACTACGGGATGTTTGATGTCATGAACACATAATATTTGAGATCGTCCATGTTGTCAACAATGTTCATAATGGGGTGTCTCATATTTTTCAAATGTCATTGTTTCCATCTGTAGAATATTTGTTGGAACTCTCTTGAAATGTCATGGAACTTCCAATTCAACTACCACAAATGTCATGCACCGACCCTACATAGTGAGCACTAGTCAATGGGGCCAACATTGAAATTTCTTCAATATGTTCCTGTATGCATCAAAATTTGACATGGTTAGACTAGACACATGCTTTGACGGTATGGGAGGGTTTCAAGACTTAAGGATCTATGATGTTCCAACCACATAATCTTTGAGATCGTCCATGTTTGCAACAACATTCATAATGGGCGTCTCATTGTCAAATGTCATTGTTTCCTTATGTAAAATATTTGTTGGAACTCTCTTTAAATGTCATGGAACTTCCAATTAAAACACCAAAAATGTCATGCACTGACCCCGCATAGTGAGCAGTGAATGGGGCCAACGATGAAATTTCTTCAATATGTGCATGTATGCATCGAAAGTTTACATGGTTGGACTAGAGACATGCCTTGACAGTATGTGAGGTTTTCAAGACTCAAGGATGTATGATTTCATACATAAACATTTTGAAAAAATTTCAACGTTGGCTCCATTCATAGGTCATCGTTTCCCATCATGTAATCTAGCCCTAGTACATTGTTTTTTAATAGTTGTTTCCTTTAAAATTTGCCCGATCAGAAAATTAAAACGAAACGAGAAGAACCCTAGTACAATGTCTTTTAATAGTTGTACTCTAGCTAAGAAGACCCACAAACCATTTTTGAAGTGTCGTTATTATAGAAAACTTGTCACAACATCCATAAAATGCAACATATTTATAGATTTTACAACGTCGCAATTCTGACGATCATTGACCAAATCAAAGTTGAATTGGTCAAAATACTAGGTGACCGTTGGAGGGGGAAAACCTAGTTTCCACAAAATCGCAATTGCGACACCTGTCTTCACAAATGTGGCAAGAGAGACGACTATGTGGAAAACGTGGCAAGAGAAATGATAATGTGGCAAGAGAGACGACAACGTCGAAAGAGAGATGTCAACGTGGAAATAGAGACGTTATCGGGCAATATGGAAAAACAAATTAAAATTTCCTCTATTTTTCGACAGTATGGCCAATTTTGTCCATAACACCGCAAATAGAACATCGAAATTTTTACAATATGTACTAGTGTTCTATTCTACCTGAACTTCCCTCACTCAATGAAGAAAGATTTGACAAATACCTATTTTCTTGTATGTCCTATAAAATCATTAATGACAGAAACAATTAGTCAATCAATATGTAACACTAGTTTATTACTAGTATCCTATTAGTATAACGGTAAGATCATAATGATTACCATAGAGTTACTCTTTTTAGTATCCTATTATGTTGGGAATTTTTCTCATGTAACTTTACCCTAAGAGTTTTTGGACAATTTAAAGACAACCCAATTAATGGTATTTCTGAAAAAAATGAACAAGAAAGGTCAAACTTTAACTCAACGAAAACACTACCCTCATTGGAAATATGAACCCAAGGAGAAGAAATGGTAGAAAGATAAAGGTGGCCTATACATGTAGAAGGGGAGAGAGAAATTGAGAGTAAAGTACATTGTTAAGTAACAAATACGAGATCTGTTATTGATTCGTATCTTCACAACTCCCAAGGTATCTTCATAACACCTGAGTTCCTTCACAACTCTCGATGCAAGCAGAAATGACTGCAAACCAGTCAATTATTGTGACTGTGCTTAAGGCATGTTGTGACCTTGTTGATGTCAAATTAGGTATGCATCTTCATACCCACATTATTAAAGTTATAATTGAGCTAGATATCCGTCTGGCTAGTGACCTAGTCACCATGTATGCTCAATGTGGTATGATAGAGGATGCATTTCAAGTGTTTCATAACATTCTCTAGAAAGATGTTGTTTTATGGACAACCATGATTTCAAGATATGCAAAAAATGAGCAGTATGATGAAGCCCTTTAACTCTTTTGTAAGATGACAAGGGCTTGCATAAATCTTGATCAATTCATGTTTGCTAGTGTGCTAAGTGCATGTGCATCCCTTGGAGCTCTAGAACATGGCAAGGGAATACATGCTTGTATTTTGAAAAGGAAGTTTGAATCAGACCTCTCAATTGGTAACACAATTTAAGCCAAATCAGTTTGCCTTTTCCAATATTCTTAGTGCATGTGCCACATTAGCTACCCTAGAAAAGGGAAAAATGTTCCATGCACACATGATCAAAACAAGATTTGACACAGATGTTTCTGTTGCTAAT
>JASDQU010438301.1:26059-37363 GCA_032191745.1 Picea mariana
TCTCAGTTGTCTAACACTTGAAGCTGTGGAGTTGCCACTGGATTCTTTAACCATGGAGTCGCTAGGTGAATGATTTGTAGTATGAATGTGTCTAGTCTTTGTTCACAATCAAATATCATATTTGATCATTGTCATTCTCCCAAGGAGATATACTTTGTTACTCTATTCCCCAACAACAATGCTAGAAGATGTTGGTCCTAAAGTCCGCACCTAACTGCTAAATAGAAGAGCTAGGCCACCTCAAGTTTGAAATGGTTGGTTTTTTGATAATTTGATTTTTTTGGTCAACTCAAGGATATGATTTCAAAGATGGTAATTTGTTTGGACATGCCACACTATGAAGGCATATTATCCTTTTCTAATGTTATGTATATTAATGTAAATTTGGGGATACAAAAGACAAACACAAGAGACAATAGCCAACAATGCAATGAATTTCTCACTATGTGAGGATAAAGACTTAAAATCATATCTTAAGACTTAGACAAATATCTAGATGAAAATCATCCAACAACTTGCCAAATAGTTGATATTTTCACTAAAAAATAGATGTATAATAGGTTGTATAATTGGAAAAAAGATAAAATAAAACAATGGTTGAAAGAATAAGGAAATGTACATTGCACACATCACAAAATTTGCATTCAAGACAAGATTAAACACATACAGATTTGAGTAAGAAAAACACAACTGTCATCAACATATATTCATTAGGTAGAGATATTTACAATCATACAAGAAGGTTCAACCATTCTTATATTTCTCCTTTTTCACCCAAAAACTGAACCCTCTTTTCACTAAAAACTGACCCCTCAAACAATACAAAATTTTTCTATTTATCAGTATTGCAGAGGATTTCGACCATTCTGAAAACTAGATCTCAACTTTGCATAGCAACTAAATGAATGGAATAACATTCCTTCATTACAAATTGGAAAAACCTCTTTAACTTGAGTGTATTTAGTGGAAATATCAGTCATGAATTCCTTCAAACTCGACCTTAACAAAATAATAAAATATGTGGTTCATATCAAATGAAAATGACCCCTTATTACATTTGAGAGTAATATCTCAAACTAAAACAACTAAACTACTATAAGTGAAACTGATACTACTGTTGGGAACTCGATTAGAACATATTTTAACAAAATAAAACTTTTGACGTTTGTAACTAGTGGTCAGTGCGCATGATTACCCATGTGTACTCCAACTGGAGTTTAATCTACAATTTGGTAAATTTATGGAAACAAACGACCTCAAATACCTCTTTGATCCTCTCATACCGTGATACTTGTGTAAAATATGGGATAGGTTTTTTTGCATGGTATCATTCCCCCAAAAAAACCTCTTTCAATTTTCAAAAATTCATTTTCATCTGTTCGGGAGGCGCACCAAAAGACAATGACAAAAACATGAAAAACATAGTTTGGCGAATTTATGGTAAAAAACCTTAAAGGTTTATTCTATTCTCTTATACCATTATACTTGTGTAAAATATGAGAGAGGTTTTTGTGCATGTGATTGTTATCAACAAAAACCTCTTTCATTTTTCACAACTTCACCTCCATCTGTTCATAAGTCGCACCAAAATACAAGACAAAAGCAGGGAAAAACAAAGTTTTTTCAATTTATAGAAAAATGGCCTGAACGATCCCTTTGATTCTCCCAAACAATGATACATGTGTAAAATATGAGAGGTTTTTTTGTGAATGGAATTGTTTCCAACAAAAACCTCTTTCATTTTTTAAAAATTCATCTCCAGATGTTCGGGAGGCATGCCCAAAGACAATGACTAAAACAGAGTGAAAACATAGTATTTCATAAAATTCGGGCAACACCTTTTGATGTTTCTTCTATAACCTTTGATACATATTTTGCAGCTTGGTATGTTGTTTTTCTAGATCTTGGGTGTGATAAGTGCATGGGGAATGAGGGAATGTAGGCTAGTTGCAACAACGAGCACCTTGGACTGAGAAATTATGTTGAGAATCATATCTTAGTTTGTCGTTAGGAACCCTTTTTCCCTGATGGAGTTAAGCCCTAGCTTGGGGGTGACCTGTTGCTGAAACATTATGAGAAGCACATTCTATGGATGGGAGGAATGTTTGAGTCATGAGTGCAGTTGGTGATTTCCATAAAAGATAAGTATTCTTTATGTGCTTGTCTTGTTTACCATGTGCATATTTTTCTATGCTTGATATGGGTTACTTCTTGTATGTAGTCATATATAAGTATTTTTTGTTATTCTGTTTAATGTTGTTGGTGCTTATAGCTTGTATTTTTAGTTGTGCATGAGTATGTATGCTAATGATATCATTTCCTATTAATTTAATCTTGTGATTTTGGTTATGAGTCTTCAAGAAGAGGATTGGGTAGCTGGGTGTGCATAAAAGTAGCCCGTGTACACAAAAGGTTGGAATTCGTGTGTGCGTTCAAGGAAATAGACTCCACGCACAAAAAAATCATATTTGGCGCATGAGACCAAGATGGTTGTGCTGTGTGATCAATATGTTTGTGCACACAGTTATTGAGTTACTTCCACTGCTTAAGTTATGTTAAAAATGAGAATGTTGCTTCTGCTGTTATAAGTTGTGTGGCGTGACTCAAGTTTGGGATGAGCATGTTGCTTCAAGTGATACTATGCAGAATTGTGTTTAGAGAAAAATCTGTGTAGTGAATATTTATAGTAATATTGCTCAGTAAGATGCTGGGGATGTTACAATTTTTTTGATTCATAGCTACAAAAGTTGAGGTTGTGTGACATGTCCCAACCTGGGGTGGCTAGGGACGCTATATTATTGTATCAGAGCAATGTCAAAGCGTATTATGGAGTAGCATGGCCCAATGTGGGTGGATGGGGATGTTACATTATGGTATTAGAGCCATTGGTTCAACACTGGACCTGTATGGGCTAGGGATCAATATGAGTCTTGTTGTGCACTTTAAAGGATTGGTGGTGCACAGTGCAAAGTTTATTATGCACGAAACTATTTTTACGCAATATAGAGTTGCGATGCATAAAAAGACAATGACGCGCAAGTGTGCACACTAGAATTTGAGGTGTTAAATCATCCAAAGAATCAGAAGAAATTATTCTGACAATATGGTGCAGAGTTTTCATAAAGTTGTGTCATGAATTCATCTAACAAATATTAATTTCTTGCACATTTTGCATAATTATCAATGAATAGAGCAGGACAAAGTCAGTGTAGAAGGTTCAAAAGCATGGAAGATGTGCAGAGGACTTATAGACCCGATGATGAATTCATGGATCTGTATGCCAGTTTGGGTGTTGATGGTACATAATCCAAGGAGGAGTGCATGAATTTGGTAGAAACATTAAAAGGAATGTAGAAATATGTCTGAAGATATAAGGCTGATAGTGAAAGGATTATGAGATCCAAGGCGCAACAAAATGACTTCAATGTCAATTGATGCAGAGACTATACATAATAGAAAATAAAATGTCTAAAGAGATAGAGTCGAGTAGGTCAAGAAGTCACATATCTCATGATGAGAAAACAAGAGAAGAAATAAGTGTTGGTAAACATTCTTTCAGAAAAGACCACAATATCTCAAGTCCATCGCCTATCATAAAGCATAAGAGAAAGAATGGGGTGGACGAGCTATATGGAGAAATGAATAAGATCAAGCCTCCTACCTTTGAAGATGAGCATAAAAAGGATGATAATGCAGAGACATGGATGTTGGGTATGAGGAAGTACTTATAGCTGCATAAGTGTTCTGCGTAGGCAGAAGGGAGAATTGTTATATATCTGTTAAAAGGAAAGGCATCAATGTGGTGGAATCAATATGTACAAGTGAAACACATTGATGCAAATAAAGTGACTTAGAGGGAGTTCAAGAGGTATTTCCAAAATAAATTCTTAACCAATCGATACTATGATAAGAAAATGAAGGAGTTCTTCGAACTCAAGCTTGGGAGCATGATGATAGATGAGTATGAAAGAAAATTCTTAGAGATTCTAAAGTATGTCGCATTCATCAAGGATGAGAAAGTTAAAATTCATAGGTACTAGAGTGGGTTTCCCTCATTTATTAGTGACAAGATACAATATGATGACCCTAAGACGTTGTAAGAAACCATAAGGTGCACTAAGTGTCTTTATGAGCAGCAAAGGGGAAGACCGAATTTCCAAAAATATTGGGAAGATAAGATGAAAAATAAGGTGGAACAAAGGAATAAAGGGGCTAAGACACCATTTTTAAAAAATAATGTGCAAGAATAGTCAAATCTCCAGGAGCCCATAATTTTGGAAACAGTGGGACAAAAGTCATAGAAACAACCTATGCAGTGTTGGGGTTGTGGCGGAAATCACATGCATAAAGATTTCTCGCAAAGAGGTGATAAAGAGAGGACTGTGCATAGTGTACAAAAGACTATGACATTTTAGGACATGAGTAGAAATGTGCCAAGGATTTACGTCGCATAGTATAACAAGCAGACTGAGTTTCAGTCGCACATCGAGGTGAAAGGTAATATTAATGACCAACCCATTGCTATTTTAATTGACTCAAGATATAGTCAGAGTTATCTAGATCCTTAGATGGTGAAAAGATTCAAATTTTCGAGAAGAAATCTTGGAAAATATTGGTTGGTGTAGTTAACTACAAGAGCAAAAAGGAAAATTAATGAGATGGTTAAGGCATGTCCAATGGAAATGAATGGAATGCAACTAGAGCTGAGTTGAATATTATACCTTTGGGATCATATGATTGCCTCATTGGTATGGATTGGTTGGACGAGAAACATGTTGTCCTGGATTGTTATAATAAGGCATTTACTTGCCTAGATGAGGAAGGAAATTTGAATATAGTTCAAGGAATTCCAAGAGCTGTGACTATCATGGAAATTTCAGCATTGCAGTTAAAAAAACGTTACAAGAAGGGATGTCAAGTATTCACAACTCACATGGAAGAGGAAACTAAGGATAAAGTTCCAAGTGTGGAAGAATGCACAATACTGAAAGAGTATGAGGATGTATTTAAAGAGATACCAAGATTGCCTATGAAAAGAGATATGGATTTCTCTATAAATATGATGTCTGGAAAATCTCCTATATCCAAGACTCCTTATAGGATGAGTACGCTATAGTTGAAGGAGTTGCAGATGAAACTTGAAGAACTTCTGAAGAAGGGGTATATACACCCAAGAGTGTCACCTTAGGGTGCACCAATTTTATTCGTGAAGAAGAAGGATGGTACGCCGAGACTTTGTATTCATTTCAGACAGTTGAACAAGGTAACAATGAAGAACACGTATCCTTTTCCAATGATATATGAATTGTTTGATAAAATAAGGGGCACAATGATATTTTCCAAGATATATCTCAGATTTGGATATCACCAGGTGAGAATAAAATAAGAAGACACCAGTAAGAATTCCTTCAGAACAAGGTATGGTCATTATGAGTTTATAGTGGTGCCATTTGGGTTGTCGAATGCACCAGTTGTCTTCATGTGTTTAATGAATGGAGTTTTCAAAAGTTATTTAGATAATTTTGTCATTTTATTTTTGGATGAAATTCTTATTTATTCAAAGTTTGAGGAAGAGCACATGCAAAAATTGAGGATGGTGTTGTAGGTATTGAGATAACATACCTTTATGCAAACTTGAGAAAGTTTTCATTTTATCAGCGACAAATTCATTACTTGGGTCATATCATTTCATAGGAAAGAATAGTTGTGTACCCAACGAAGATAAAATCCATTGAGGAATGGTCAACACTAAGAAATGTCGCATAAGTGGTATCCTTTACGGAACTAGCTGGGTACTACAAAAGTTTTATTGAAGGATTCTCACAGATTGCACATCCAATTACATCCTTGCAGAAGAAGGTGCATGATTTGAGTGGACTCTGCATTGTGCAAGGAGTTTCCGACACTGGAAGAGTTTGCTAACAAGTGCGCCAATTTTGAGAATTTTTGATCTTGATGCAGACTTCGTTGTGTGCACAGATGTATGCAAGGAAGGACTAGGTGGAGTCCTGATTCAGAATGGACATGTGGTATGCTACGAATCAAGGAAGTTGAAAGAGCATGAAAGCCTCTATGCTACACATGACTTGGAATTGGCAGCCATAGTGCATGCCTTGAAGATGTGGTTGTATTATCTCATGGGTAAAATATTTGAGCTGAGAACATACCATTGTGGTATGAAGTATTTGTTTGGAAAGCTGAGTTTAAATGTCAGACAAAACATGTGGTTTGAGTTCCTTAGTGAGTATGACTTCAACATAAAGCATATCAGAGGAGAATAGAACAAAGTGGTTGACACACTCAACAGGAGGGTGCCGGAGATGCATGCTACAACCATTAGCATGTACCAGACATATTTGTGCGACTGAATTTTAGAAGTTGCCAAATCAGATATGCTCTATGTGGACATAAAGAAAAACTTACAACAAGGTATGTCACAATAGAAATTTGAAGGTTATGAACTAAGAGAGGAAGGGATCCTCATGTATAGACACATAGTCCATGTTCCGAATGATTGGGAGTTGAAAATATTGATATTTTCATAGATGCATAAGGTTCCTTAYGCTGGAAATCCAGGTTACCAGAAGACAATTTTTGCGGTCAAGAAGCAATACTTTTGTCCAGGTATGAAAAAGGAAGTTGCAGATTTTATTGGGAGATGTATCAAATGTCATAAGGTCAAGGCTGAGYGCATGCATCCAACTACARCCTTTTCCCATTCCTGAGTGGAAGTGGGAAGTTATGAMCATGGACTTCATAACTAAGTTTYCTAGGACTGCTAAGAAACATAATTCTATTATGGTGGTGGTGGAAAAGATTACTAAAGCTACCCATTTTATTCCAGTGAAGTCAACACACAAGGAAGCCGATATTGCTGAGATATAAATGTGAGAAATTTCCAAGTTGCATGGTGTACCTAATACAATTGTGTCTAAAAAAGATTCCAAGTTCACCTCGAACTTTTAGAAAGGAATATTCAAGGGATTTGGAACAAATTTGAATTTCATCACCACATATCACCCTGAGACAGATGGTCATACAGAGAGAGTAAATCGAGTGATTGAAGACATGCTAAGGATGTATGTGATGGATAAGCCATCAAAATGGGAATACTACTTGCATTTGGTAGATCTTTCTTATGACAATGGGTATTAGGCATCTTTAAAGATGAGCCCATTTGAGGCACTGTATGGTAGAAGGTGCAACACACCTGTGAGTTTGGATAACCCAACAGACCGCGCAATAGTTGGGCCAGATTTGCTCCAGGAAATGGAGGAGTAGATGGTAAAGATCATGAATAATTTAAAGGCTGCCCAAGACAGACATAAAAACTACACATATAAAGGCAAAACCCATAGAGATTTTAAAGTGGGTGATCATGTGTTTTTAAAAGTGAAGTCTAGGCATAGTTCCCTAAATTTGGGAAAGTGTTCTAAGTTAGCAGAGTGATAGTGTGGGCCATTCGAAATACTTGAAATTATTGGTCCTGTTGCTTATATGATTTCATTGTCTTCATCCTTGTGTACTCATAATGTTTTCCACATGTCATTTCTCAAGAAGTATGTATCTGATGCTAATCATATTATTGATTGGAATGTGATTCAAGTGAAGATAGAAGATGGATTTCAAGTGCGACCCGTTTGCATGTTCGGAAAATAAAGCAGCTCTAGAATGGAGCCATGGAGCTAGTAAAGGTCCAATGGACCTAGTACGATCCCGATGATGTAACTTGAGAGTGCGAGGATGCTATGAGAGTAGAGTGTCCCAATTTGTTTGAATTTTTTTGATATTTTGTATGTACATGTGTATATGATGCACTCAGGACAATGCATAAATAAGGGGGAGGGGAATGTAATGTCCCTGATCAAGTGGAAAGCATGAAATATATATTACCAACCTTAGTGTATTTTTGGGGGGATTTACATTATTATCCATTATTCGGGGAAATGATTTCATGTTTCAAGCTCTCCTGAGTAGAAGAGGGTCACATGATATGGAAAATCCAAGTATTACCTTATCTGCAGAGAGAATCTTGTAAGGAGTGGATGAGCTGTAATCATAGTTTTACTCTCGAGGAGATGGGTTGAAAGACTGTGAGAAGTCTCTTCGAGTGAAATAATGGCCGTTGTGAAGTGGTTTTCAGACCCATGAGCATACTCTCAAGGTGAGAGTATTTATGAGAATTATTCCCTGGTGCATTGGGCATTAGTTGCAAAGCTCAGAGACTTCTTGTCCAACCTGTCACTGGTAACCATGGGAAGGGAAGTGGAGAAACTGAAGGACTGTTGAGAACATAAGGGTCGCACTTCCTTGGGTGTGAAAAGTGTATGGGAAATGAGGGACTGTAGGCTAGTTGTAGTAGCGGGCACCTTGGACTGAGCAATTCTATTGAGAACCAGGCCTTAGCTTGTCACTAGAAACCATTTTCCCCAATGGATTTATGCCCCAACTCAAGAGTGACCTATTGCTGAAATCTTATGAGAAACATAGTCTATGGATGGGAGGAACGTATGAGTTATGTGCGTAGTTGGTGATTTCCATAAAAGATAAGTCTTCTTTATGTGCTTGTCTTGTTTACTGTGTGCATATTTGTCTATGCTTGATATGTATTAATTCTTGTATGTAGTCTTATATAAGTATTTGTTGTTATTCTTTTTAATGTTGATGGTACATGTAAATATGGTGATTATAGCCTGTATTTGTAGTTATGCATGAGTATGTATGTTGTTGATATCCTTTCCTGTTAAGTTAATCTTGTGATTTTGGTTATGAGTCTTCAAGAAGAGGATTTTGTATTTAGGTGTGAAGAAAATTATCCTGTGTGCACAAAAGGCCGAAATTCATGTGTGCGTTCAAGGAAATAGAATCCCTACACAATGAAATCAGATTTAGCGCACTACACCAAGATGGTTGTGCTGTGTGATCAACATGTTTGTGCGCACAATTATTGAGTTACTTTCACTACTTAAATTGTGTTGAAAAGGAGAATGTTGCTTCCACTGTTATAAGTTGTGTGGAATGAATCAATTTTGGGTTGAGCGCGTTGCTTCAAGTGACATTGCGTGGACTTGTGTTTAGAGTAAAATCTACACAATGAAATTTTAGAGTAATATTACTCTATAAGATGTTGGGTTTGTTACAATTTGGTTGATTCTAAGCTACAAAAGTTGAGGTTGTGTGACGTGGCCCAATATGGGGTGGTTGGGGACATTACATTCTGGTATCAGAGCAATGTCAGAGCGTATTATGGAGTAGCATGTCCCATACTGGGTGGTTGGGGATGTTACAAATGTAGTACATTATAATCCCGACATTGCGGTTTTGTATCCTCCTTGTAGCATTGTTCGTGCACCTTTACCAACTTGAAACAATTCTTATATATGGTAGGTCACCACAATCCCAAACACAATCTTTTGTGGATTCCTTGTTGGGGAAAAATTACTACCAACGATGTCTGAATGAGCATCCTTAATATAATGTTTGGTCTTCAATGGGTTTACACATAATCTCGAGATGTCATCCTTCCTAATCCTGTAGAGCATGTCGACCACAATATTGAATTTGGATTCTTTTTGGAAAAGACTGCATGTTGGGATCTAGTCATTCCTTTAAGACCTTGTCCATTCTACATGAATACTACACATGATATTCTAGGTAGCTTGGTGTCACTTGAAATTAATAGACTTGCATTGGTAAATTCCCCTTATCCTCCCCCCTCAACCTTATCACTCTCCATTGGAGACAAGTGGTTAAGGTTGGCATGTTCTTTTCCTGGATTTACAAAGATATCAAAGTTGTACTCTTGGAATAAAATCAATCATCGAATAAGTCTCCTTGATATTATTATATTATTAACTATGTATTCTAACACTTGGTGACCAACATAGAATTTAAATTGATTATCCAACAAATGATGTTGAAACTTTCTCAAATCATACACCAGACTTAGAGCTTCATGTTTGGTGGTGTTGCAGTTTACATCTACTAGGGAAAATTTACAAATCACAAAATAGATTGAGTGGTTGTTGGCACAGGGGTAGACCCAGGGTTTAACGCTTCAACAACACACAAACAAAACCCTAACTACCGGCCCTTTCGACGACACCTGCGAAGCAGATGAAGTCTCACCCGAGGTAGAGGCAGGGGTGGTTACAAGACTCATGCATCTACAACCTTAGATGGGACACATATCTGTGATTCTTACTCTTAGCAAGCACTTTAGCATAGTTCATTCATCAATATTTAACCCTCATGGCACTATGTAGATGGCACAGAGCACCACAACATTCAGTTAAATCTAGGTTAAGTTAGTACTTAGAAACATCAAAATAGGTCTAGCACTCAACACTTTCATATATGTCAAATCTATACCCACACATATAAGAAGCACAAAGAAAAGTGGATCTATTTAAGTATATCATAGAAAAGCACATAGCATAATCATATCAAGCACAACACATGGAAAGAAACCAACACATTAGGTCAAAGCACCGAGCACAACACACAGAGTTACCGTGGTTCACCCCCACCCTGGGGCTACGTCCACAAAGTCTTATTCTTATTTATTAGCTTAGGTCAATTAGGTTACAACACATAGCTCACACTTGTACTCCGCATAGGAAAAGAGATTTGCATGCACCTCGCTAGATCCTCCTTCCCTGAGTAGATCTAGCACAGAGCCTTCTTACAATCCATGCACTCAACACTTACAACACTTGCACTCAGCTCTGCAAGTTGGTCACGCAATATACACAAAGCCTTTACTAGCACTTAGATTATCTTCTTGCCCACTCTTACATTACTTAGCTACTTATTTATACTTTAAAAAATAGGCCTAACCATGGGTAAACCCATGGGATGACATCCCTTTCCCATTACATTAACCCAAAACCCTAAAAGGGCCCCAAAAGTGGGCCGAGATCCCGTGATCTCTGCTTCGCTTGGCGCTCCATCTTTGACAGGCTGTCAAAGTCCAAAAATGGTCAAATATGACCAAGAGTTCCTCAAAACTTGGTCAAGGGCCAACATACCCCCAACACTCACCTCTGACTCATCCCGAGTCACTTTGGTCTGATCAAATCCACTTCGAATGTCTCGAGCTTGGCCCGAGCTACTTCAACCTGCTGCAGTGCGACAACCTATTGCTCAGTGAATTCCTGGATCACTGCATCGTTTACTGGTCCTTCCATGCACTGTTCTGCGGTGATGACAACATGTTCAAGCTCGGATGCCTCACTCTCAACTTCAGTGAACAATTGACATGATTTCTCTTGGAGTGGTTGAAGTCATTGAGAGACTTCCATC
>JASDQU010438302.1:0-12840 GCA_032191745.1 Picea mariana
ATGGGCTATTGTGGGAGGTGAGCCACAACAGGTTGGCCCTTTTCCTTAGGCGTGTTGAGGAAAAATGAATGAATAACCTTACTCAAACATTTTCAGATCTTGTTAGGATAAATAAATATAGTTGGGAATGTTACCCGAGATTTATAGCCTTAAAATCAAAACAATCACTTGATCCACAGGAAATATATGCAAGAGACCAAGGTTGGTTTTATTTATTATATGTAAATTTGTAAAAACAAGAAAATAAAATATACATAAATGTGTATTTGGATAAAGAGACAAGGATAAAAAGAATCTAAAAATATCATTTAAGATACACATGTGAGACAAAAATCATCCATCTGACTTCTTTATATTGTTTTCGTTATGAGATACAAAGAATAAATTCTCTTTACAAACCCTTGCGAGGGTGGGGACCAAAGTCAAATCTAGAATTCTCCGATGAGCACCATACAAAAAGACTCTGACAACAAAAGAAAAATAAAGCTAGAGATCTGGATCAACTTTCCATAAAAGTATTGTCACTTGACTCTGCAAAATATTCTTTATCAGTCATGAAAATTAATCCACAAACAAACAAGAATACACAGACTGCCTAAGATAGATCTTACACCTTTAGAAACAAGCTGTTGAAAGATATGATTCAGTTTTGAATCATGCTGCCTGTAATAAGACCCTGCTGTCATCAAGATGGTTTATCTTTCTAGTAAACTCAGAGTGAATGAAGAAAATAATAATCTCACAAGTATAGAACAAACCGTATATCAGAAGTTCCTTCTTTTCTCTATTCTCCTTTTTTTTGTCTCTTCCTTTGATTGAACTTTTATTCTTTTACCAATAAGTTATGGTAGTTTAACTACCTTTCTTTTTTTAAGCTTAGTTAGCTTAACTAATAAGTTGAGACAAATAAATAATAATAAATAAATAAGGGTCTATTTAAATAATAACTAAATAGGTGGGACCCCTTGTCACTCCAATTTTCATTTCTTTAATGATCATCAAAATATGAAACATAACACTAAAAAAATTACTCTAACTCCCATCTTCATATAAATAGTGAAATATTTTAGTATCAAAATAAAACATGACTATTGCCCAAAAATAGAATTATATCCATGTTGTCCAAAACATTTTGTCATCATACCAATAAAATCAGTCCTCAAAAAATAACATTAAAAAGAATTAAAACCCATATTTTCTTTGAGAGGCGGTTTGCCTTTTTTCACTGCTGCCTTCCTTTGATCCTTTTACCGATGTATCTTGTGCAACAACCTACAGTTGATTCGAATCTTGAGGCTGAATTTCACTGATGACATGGGAACAACTATCTTTAAGGTGGAGATGAGAGGACACTGATTCAGAGGAGTCTTTGGAAGACTTGGAAGGATTGACCACTCCTTTTCCTTTATCTATTTCTGACTCGGGAATGGAAGTTTTCAGTCTCTTGCTTGCATGAGAGGACTGAACTGGTGAGGCAACACGATCAATTTGAGAATTTGGGTTGACTGGCGGTGGAGGAGGGGGAAATCGTAATGGTAATGTAGGCCAACCATGATGATGCACAATGGGATGATGGACAATTTCTTGCCAGCCATCATTGACAGGTTGCTTTGGCTACATAGAGACATGAGGGGGAATACAGACACCAAATAAGTTTTGATGAGGCTAAAAAGGAGGTCTCTCAGGTCTAGGTTGCAGAATCCCTTGGCCAACTAAATTAAAGAATCCAACTTGGAAAAGCTGATTCAATTGTTGCGGATTAGCATCAAAGTGAATTAAGAATCATGGCCTTCTATGACCCTTTTTCCAATTATTACCTCTTCTTCTGTTTGCACCTCTGCCATTGTTTCTCCTACTAAAAAAACTCACGCTGAAGCAATATTCCAATCAGAATATGAAAACTTTTAACAATCCATTCATTAAAACTCTACCTAAATAAAATCAAAATGTTGTCTCTATCATTCACAACAGAAGCATATGCAATCCGTCCATTAATACGATCCATCACATATTGAATTTAATAATCAATTACAATTGAACAGGGAATTACAGGGTCATTTTGGGGGGCTTTGTAATGAATGAAAAATGACAACATGGATGGGAATGAAGAGATGTTTACTGTTCAAGCAAAATGAAGAATCTTATTATTATAAAAACCATGTCTCCATATGGTCATTACCAATTCAAGTCGTCATCCAATCCTATTTAATCATTTCTTTAAAAAAAATGAAATTCATAATAACAGAACATTGGATAAATTAAATGTTATTGGGAAGATGGTGGGCATATAATGAGCGGAAAATGAGATAATGAAACGGAATGAGACGATTACTGTTCTATTACATGAAATAACATTTATTTACTTTAAAATCAACATTACCATCATTTGCCAAAAAAAAATTGATTCTCCATTGTTTATCAAGCTAATTATTTTCTAACTAACATGACAAAATTCCCACCAACCAAATCTCATTTGCGCCATAAACATTTTTAAAACTTCAACATACAATATCCACGACATGACAACTATTAATGCTCAATATCAAACTCAAGGGAAACCTCAAAACTGTCAAACATTGTAAGGTTCATTTTTCTTTTAAACTGGTGGATTGTTTTGTCGACAAACGATTATGGACTCAGTTATAAAAGTCAACACGACAGGCTAGGAAAATAATCATAACCATCAACTGTTCATTATAAAAGAATTACACCATAACCCCAAAATCGATGCTGCAAAATCAAACTGGGTTCGAAACCCCAATGCAGTCTTAGTAGTCGATGTTTTATTAAATCCATACTAACTTCAAAGTCAACCAAGTTCCCTCATAGATAAATAACAAAGCGAGCCATGATTTTGTGGGTATGATCAATCTTTCAACGATTGGGTAAAATAAATTAGACAAGATTTCAAAACTGGGTTTGGATTTATTACTTTCCCATTTGAATTGGATGGGAAAACAAATCCTGGAGCAGACAAAGTGGGCATGAGGTGGGGGTTTGGACTGCAAGGGAGACCATACAAATTCATTCCTACAACAAAATTTCGAAGTGACAACAAGACATAATACATAGGCCTTCATAACCCTGCAAACAATGGGAATAATAATACGAAAGCACTGCATATCCTCCAAGGTCTGGGCATGAGGTGAGGGTGACAAACTATAGTCACGAAACCCGACTGTTCTTTTCCCTTTATAGAGAAAACCCTTTAAAATTAATCATGAAAAATGAGTCAAACCAAACTTATTTACCCACAAAATTTTTCCAACAACAATACCATATTAATACCAACACTTTCTCCAAGCGCAATACCACCATACACTTCACAAACAAAAATATAATGCCAAATAATATTTTCACTTTGAATCGCTTAAATGCTAAAACGAAAGAAAACAAAATTAAAATGCATTTTTACATGGCCAAAATGCTCACAAACAGTGCATTGTAAACTTTGGAAAACAAACACATTTTGCATGCAAAATCTAAGAGCCAACAAGACGATTTTATCCAGAGCAAAGACAACAATCCATGAATGAAAATATAAAAGCCACATAGTTGAAAGAAGAATGCTAGAAAACGACAGAGCTCAATTATTTTCTGCCAAGGGACGAGTACCACAGAAGCACTACTAACCAGAGCAACCAAAACAAGTGCGATAAGTATGGTGAAGGTGGTAGCTTCGAGGTAGGGTAAGAATGGCATGTAGTAAATGAACGTCGCTTCCCATATTTTGCATTAAATTCCATCAACCACAACCAACGATAGAGCACACTTAGACTCCAAAAATGCATTCCAAACATACGTCGACCACACTTTAGCTATTTGCCAATAAATTTCCAATATCAAAATCGGGTTGAAGGTTGATATATAGATCCATTCTATTATGTGCCCATCATATACTTAGCATCCAAATCAACATAACCCACATTATTTGCTAATGGATATTACCATACCATTCAACAATCAATTTCCCAAATATATCATAAGTTGCATGTAGCATGTACTTAGAATTTGAATAACATGTCAAAGTCTAGGTGTAGCAAGATTAAAATATCTAATGAAATAAACATTCCTTTCACTTAAAATCAAATTGCTAACACAACCATCATCCATGAATGTTGGTTAAGAACCAGGTTAAGATCTTTTCCTTTCATTTTCGAACTGTGAAATCCTTGTTGTAAGGTAATCACGAGTGCAGCTTGAAGATCTTAACAAGAGAAACCATTTCTCTTCCTTATTACTGTTCTAAAGGGGTCCCACCTATTTAGTATTATTAATAAATATATAATAGCAATAATGCATTGTAAGTCATTTGCAGGCACAAATTTCATGTTGCATTTTTTTAGGCGTCAACAAGGCGTAGGTCCCTTCTTGTTCGCCCATAGTCCTTGGACTCTTGGTCAAAACAGGGCCATCTCACCTTGCAAGGATTGTATCCCATTTCCTTATTTTAGATATTCCAACACCTATATGCCAAACAAGGTAGAGTCTTGAGAGGCTTTCTAATTGAACAAAACTTTGTCAATTTCTTAAAAATGTTTATGAGTTTAACAATCAATCATATTTCAAAAAGTTATCAGCATTAGAATGTTAGGATATTTAGACACTTAGGAGTTAGTTAATATCAATTTGGTCTAATGTGTCGTTAGGTAAAAATGGTTTTCTTAGTGTGTTTATTTAATATGCATTTGTAGTTAGGTAAACCAACAATCACGATATGTTCTCAACATAGAGTGATCTCATGGTTCATATTCTCCTCGATCTTAATGAATACATTGATCCGTGGCTTAACACTTGATTGATCCATGGTCTTTATTTAAAGAGCATGGAGGGTCATTTGCTGATGATCGATTGTGAGAAACTCTCTTGTAAATCTCTTTGTAATTTTTTTTTTTGCATTAATAAATTGCTCCAAGTGGCCACGTTGGATGAGGCCATGGATGTTTCCCCATAGGGGTTTTTCCATGTCAAAACACCTGCGTGTTGATATTTGATCTGGTTGTGTGAGTGGTTACTGAAAGTGTTCATCCTCTGTTGGAATACCTGTGTTGTCGAACATGGTATCAGAGCCCATTTGAAGACCCTCTTCTGTTGTATATCGAGATCGTGAAGTCATGTTGTTGCTTATTTGGTTTTTTCCATTTTTGTACATTTTTGGGTTGAGAGGATTGCTCCATTGCAGTTAGAGCGCTATTTTTATTCAGGAATTCTTTTCGTTTCGATCGAAAAGGTTTCCATTTGCCTAAAATATGGCCATTTCAGTCATATCCGGAGATATAAAGCCCAAATATGCTATTTTAATTTTTTTGCAGAGATAATGTTTCGGTTTTCTATTTTTTATTTCTGGGTTGCTACTATTTTCTATTTGCGTATGTTCTTTTCCATTCTCTTTGTGCGATCTCGAAAAATAAAAAACAAAGTGGAAAGGGTTTTCTTGTCTGTGTATGCTCTTTGTCGTACGCTCTATGCGATCTCGATAAATCATAAATAGAGGGACAATTTGCATTTTCCGGGTAATCTAATCGAGATCTAATATTTGTTGTCATCGAGAGGCGAATGCTTTTTCTACAACAATCCTCTTTCTAAACATTATAATATGTTTTGCATTAGCTCACTTGGTTAAAAGTTGTTTTATTAAGTAAGAGGTCTTGAGTTCAAGTCTGTTATTTGTTAATTTTTTTTTTGAAAGAGTTCATGCATCCATTGTAAAGTGTGTTTCACTTAAGTTATAGAAGTGAATCACTATTAAATAACTTTAACATTTTATTTTAAGTTATTTTGCATGTAACTTTCATTTACAAAGTAACTTCATTGTAAAAATGATTCTTGCTTATTCTATACAAGTGAGTCAATTCACAAGTGACTTATTTAAAAGTTAGATTATAGACATATTTAGGAGGAGCATCACCACATGGACTATCTTCTACTTTCCACATGGCTCTTTGGTTACCGTTTATGCCTTTTTTCAAAAGGGCATAACTTTCACATCCGAAGTCTGTTTTTAGTGTCGTTATTTTTAAACAAGCTATTTTTTCGAGATATTTCCATCTAGACCATCAATTTCATATTTTTTTGCATATTTCAATATGACATCTCCCATTGATCTTTTACTTACCAGTACCAACTGCTTCTCATGGAAATCCCATATGGAGGATGTACTAAAAAGTAAAGGATTCTACTGGATTACCTTGGAGAAAGAACTAGGACCCACTGATGATGAAAATAAAGTCAAATAGGCCAATAAGAATGGCGAAGCACATGAATTGATCAGAATGTCAATCTCTCCTGATTTAAGATTTCACCTTCAAGGAATTGATGACTTTGACGATGCTTGGGCAAAGCTTGAAGCTATGTTTGGTAAACACAATATTATTTGAGCCCACCAATTAGAGAATCAGTTAATGACCTTAAGTCCAAATGATTTTCCTTGCATTGAAGATTACATATCTAAGTTCAAAACAATTAGACTTATATGTATGGAATGCAAAATAGATCTGCTGAAAAATCGATGCATATATGTTATTCTTGCTAAGCTTGGTAGTGCATATTCTGATTTTGTATCTACCTTTTATGCCACCAGAGATTCTCTAGGGAGTGCTTATAAAAACCCTTTATTGAGTCCTTTTTTGATGCTCTGATTCAAGAGAAAGATAATCTTCTACAACTTGGATTGATTAACACTGCAGGTACATCCAACAAAGCTTTAGTGGTCCAACATAAAGATAAATCCAAGAATATGAAGAAGCAACATCCTCGCCACAAAAAACAAACAAAATAAGGGTCCCAAACCCTTTTAGCCAACTTCCACTCCTAATGGTGACAAATGAGAAAAATCCAAAAGTAAGAAGACTGATAGACATTGCAACTTTTGTGGGAAATATGGTCATGAGGATTCCAAATGTTTTAAGAAGATGACAACTTTAGAAGTAGTAATGAAGAAGCACAACATCGATATTGATTCTACTACTTCTTCTTCTCATGGACATGCCCTTTCTTCTTCTGGTTTCTCCTTTAATGCAACTTCTACTTCTTCTTCTGATGAGTGACTCATTGATTTTGGAGCATCTTGTCATATGATTAAGGATAAAGCCATATTTTTTTCTATTAATGAATGTAACACCAAGAAAATATTTTTTGGTGATGATATATCTCTTAGTGTTGTAGGGTTTGGAACAATTCAGCTAGATCATGGTCATTTCAATGATGTATTATGTGTTCCAAGTATTTCTTGCAACCTTCTATTGGTGTATCAAATCACTCGTTCAGGTGAAGGTAAAACCATAGAGTTTCCAACTCACCAAGTTGTAATCAAGGATCTAAAAGATCCTAAGCATGTTCTTGCAACTAAAATTTTTGATGATATTACTGGGTTGTACAAGTTTGACAACTTTGGGTCATCATCTTTTCCATTAGTGTTTGCTTCTCATATTGATGACTTGAACAAACTTTGGCATGAGTGGTTTGGTCATCTAAACTATCTCTCATTGCAACAATTATGTAATCAACAAATGGTGACCTATCTTCCTCTTGTTTCTTGCAGAGATGGTGTTTGTGCTAGTTGTGTTCTCGACAAACATCATCGAGACAATTTTGACAAACGTGTTTCTTGGCATACCTTGACCCCTTTGCAACTTGTTGACAATGACTTGTGTGTTCCACTTTCTTTTCCTTCTTTTTCTGGGTGCAAGCATTTCTTAACTTTCATTGATGATTTTTCAAATGCACTTCGGTTTACTTCTTATAACTTAAGAGAAAAATAGTTGACAAGTTTTTGGCCTACAAGGCCCTTGTAGAAAAACAATCTGGTCATCAACTTTAAAGGTTAAGAACAAATAATGGAGACGAATATGTGAACAACAATTTTACAAGTTACTAAACTACACAAGACATCCAAATGCAACACATTGTTCCATATACACCACAACAAAATGGTGTTTATGAGAGAAAGAATCACACATTAAAAGAAATGACTAATTGTATGATCCAATCTAAGGGATTAAGTCTTAATTATTGGGCGGAAGCCATTAAATGTGAAAATTACATAGTAAATCACACTCCCACAAAGAATCTTAAAAATATAACACCAGAAGAAACATGTAATAAAATTAAGCTAGATGTAAGCCACTTTCGTGCATTCAACAATGTAGCATGGGCTCACATTCCTAATGAGAAAAGGAAAGTTTTACATCCTAAAAGTAAGAAGTGTATTTTTTTTGGATGTTCTGAAGATGTCAAAGGTTATAGACTTCTTCAACCTCATTACAATGAAATTAATATTAGAAGAGATGTTAATTTTAATTTTGTTGAAGGCATTGACTATAATGAAACCTTTGCACCCGTAGCCAAAATGAATTCCATCTGCCTTGTTCTTTCCCTTGCTTCCTCACATAAATGAGAGGTCCATCAGATGGATGTTAAATCCTCCTTCTTACTTGCAGATTTACAAGAATAAATCTACATGTAACAACCTCCTCGCTATGTCCAGAATGAATCCAACCTTGTTTGTCACCTTAAGAAATCTGTTTATGGTTTTAAGAAAGCTCCTCAAGCTTGGTATGCCAAAATGAAAAACTTTCTTCTTGATACCATCTTTTCTATATGTCATTTTGACTCTAATGTCTATACCAAGAAAGTAGGAATCGATCTCATAATCCTTGTTGTTTATGTTGATGACCTTATCCTCACTGGTAGTGACCCAAAACTTTTGACCCATGTGAAATCCATCCTTAAAAAGAAATTTGAAATGACAAACTTAGGTTATTTGCACTATTTCCTTGGCCTCCAAGTATTGCAAACCAAGGAAGGTATATTTCTTTCCCAGCATAAATATGCGTGTGACCTTATTCGCCACTTTCACATGGAAGAATCTAAAACAACCCCTTCTTCCTTCCAGTCTGGAGTCAAAATCGCTGCCACTTGTACTTTTCTCGAAGTTTATGCCACCTTGTACTGCCAGTTAGTTGGTAGCCTCTTATATTTGACTCATACTCGTCCTGATATTTTCTTTGTTATTGGTCTTCTTGATTGGTATATGCAAACACCCCCTGAAATACATTGGAAAGCAACTAAAATGATACTTTGGTATGTTCGGGGTACAGTTCAGTTTGAGATACATTACAGTTCATGGGGGACTCCTTTATTGGTTAGTTTCACTAATTTAGATTGGGCCAAAGACCCTGATGATCGAAAGTCTACTGTAAGTTGTGTTTTCAACCTTGGTTCAGGACCTGTCACTTGGTTCTATAAGAAACAACAAACTATTTCTCTTTCTTTAACATAAGCAGAGTACCGAGCAATGATTAATGCAAGTCAAGAAGCCTTGTGCATTTGATAGATCCTTTCAGAGTTTGTATTCCAACAACGAGATCCGACCACCCTCTCATGCAACAATCAGAGTGCCATCAAGTTCATCAAAGATATGGTTCAATATTAGCACAACAGACACATCGAGCTTCACATGCACTTCATCAAAAAACTCATTCATGATCGATTTATTTAAGTGTTATTTTTCCCTACAAAAGATCAAGTTACAGACATTTTCACAAAGTCTCTTACAGAAGCAAAGTTCTCCAAACTTCGATCTATGTTAGGAGTTCATGAAGTTGTCATTAAGGGGGGATAAGCTCTAATGCCTCCTTCCTTCTCTTATTGTATCATATTTGTAAATCCTTCAATCCTATCCCAAGTTGTTCTTGAGGGGGGGTGTTAGGATATTTAGACACTTAGGAGTTAGTTAATATCAACTTGGTCTAATGTGTCGTTACATATAAGTGTATTTCTTAGTGTGTTTCTTTAGTATGCATTTGTATTTAGGTAATCCAACGGTCACGATATGTTCCCTACATAGAGTGATCCGATGGTTCATATTCTCCTCGATCTTAATAACTACATTGATCCATGGATTAACATTTGATTGGTCCATGATCTCTATCTAAAGAGCATGGAGGGTCATTTGTCGATGATCGATTGTGAAAAAATCTCTTGTAAATTTCTCTATAATATTTTCTTTTGCATTAATAAATTGCTCCAAGTGGCCACGTTGGTTGGGGCCATGGATGTTTCCCCACAGGGGTTTTACCACGTCAAAACATCGGTGTGTTGATCTTTGATCTGGTTGTGTGAGTGGTTATTGAAGGTGTTCATCCTTTGTTAGAAAACTTATCTTGTCGAACATAGAATTCATATTTAACATTGATGATACCTCTTTTTTTCGCATAGAATCAAGGAAATTCTAATAAAAATGTGCAAAGATGATATCCATAAATCTTAAATTAGAAACCACCCTAAGATGATTTATGTGGGATTTTAATGTTCTTTTAAAGAGATCATAAAATTCATTAAATTCTTAAACGAGTTCAATGATGATTTTACATGGTTGTATGATGTTAAAGATTTTAATCCTCATAAATTGACTTATTTTATACATATATATTGTAGTTGAACATTTCCAAAAAATACAAAGACAATTTTCTCATACCTTAACATTAACATCAAATTCAATTAGAATTTTATTAGAGGATACTATAATATGTATAAAGTTCAAAATTTTAAACAAAGCTTCTTTCATGGATAACTTTCTCCCCATGGAGAAAATCCTCAAAATGGTTTCTAAGGTTGAAATGATGTCTTTGTTAAATGAATTCTCAAGTTACAACTATATTATCCTTTTAGCCCCAATCAACACAAAACAACCTTTACCACTCATTAGAGTACTTATTCATTTAACCAAAGACATTTTGACCTAATTAACAAAGAGACTACCTTCCAATGTGTCATTTCCATTGCTTCAAAGACCGTATGGGATAAATCATTGTGGTTTACTTTGAGGATCTTACTAATAGGGGGACTACCTTTGAATGTGTCATTGCCATTGCTTTTAAGGACCTTATGGGAGAAATCATTATGATATAGTTTGACGATCTTGCTATATTTTCCAAAACTCAAGGTAACCACTCTTATCATCTTTGCAATTTTTTCCTCAATTGTTATAAATATGGCATATCATTAAACTCAAAATCTTTGGAATCACCAAGGAGGAAAACGTTTTAGGACATGTTGTGTTTAGAGAAGGTGTTTGCTAAAACACATATAGTATGGTTAACATTAAAAATCTTCGTTTGCCCAATAGCAATAAATAAATAAATAAATGATTCTTTAGCAAAATTAATATATTAAGCATTTTTTACCACTTTTGCATAGACTAGTTAACTCATTAACAATTTAAATGGTACCCTTTGGATAACTTTTGGGTCCACCAAATAAGTAATTACCTTTGTCCCTCTCATGGGTAACTAATATTTCTTAACATGTTTCTTATTTGTAGTTTTATATTTGAGGATACATTTTAATAATTTTTTTGTGAGACCATGAGGGATATCTACAACATAGTGTTTATAAACAAAAACTTAAAAATTACCATTCTAAAGATAAATCAATTTTACTCCATACAAAGAATTAATTATAGAAATTTAGGCATTTTATCCATGATTTTAAGGTTGAAGTATCAATACCTACCTTCCACCATGTTGCAACTTTGAACCAATATACAAAAACTTAAAAATTACCATTCTAAATATCTTTAGAAAATCAATTTTACTCCATACAAAGAATTAATTATAGAAATTTAGGCATTTTATCCATGATTTTAAGGTTGAAGTATCAATACCTACCTTCCACCATGTTGCAACTTTGAACCAATATGATCTTAAGAGTGGATGGTTAAAAGGGTTAGTGCATGCAAGAATATAACCTTGAGATCAAACCCACGAAAACCTAATATTTTTTAAAAGGTTTTTTTATTTATAATTTTATATTAAGGACACATTTCAATAAATTTTTTGTGAGACCATGAGGGATACCTATAACATATTGTGTTTATGAGCAAAAACCTAAAAGTGTACCAATTTAAATATCCTTAGAAAATCAATTTTACTCCCTACAAAGCATTAGATAAATTTAGACATTCTATCCATGATCTTAAGGTTGATGTCTCAATATTTACCTTCCATCACGTTGCAACTTTGAACCAATATGATTTCATAATGTTACAACTTTGAACCAATATGATTTTAAGAGTGGATGGTTAAAAGGGTTAGCGCATGCAAGAATATAACCTTGAGATCAAACCCACAAAAACCATTGAGGGCTCTAGAATAGCTAAGTGGATGGTTAAAAGGGTTAGCGCATGCAAGAATATAACCTTGAGATCAAACCCACAAAAACCATTGAGGGCTCTAGAATAGCTAAATTATCAACTAAGTGAGACCCTTTAGTGACTGCCTAACAATTCTTATTCTTATTGATGGTCTTATTAATTTTGAAATGCTAGCCTATAAATGCACATTGGATATTGAGCCTTGGTATGAAAGCCTTATCCATTTTCTTAAAAATGGTGTATGTCCACCAACTTTAGATATTAATGTTGAAAGGATTATCCATTTATACATAGTTAGATTACATATTGCTTTACATGGGTTTGACATTATACTCTTTCAATCCTTGATCCCTAACCAAGATGCGAGGCTATTAGAAAAATGTCATTTAAGAGTGTGTGACAACTGAAAATGTTTAGTCGATACCACTGCGACTAAAGTATAATGCGTTGAGTAATTATGTCTAGCTTTATATTTGGATTCACAGTAGTTGGTTTGAATGTGTGAATCTTATACTTCACCTAAAAGTAGAAACTATTTACCTTGTTCCTTTCACTAATTAAATATGTGTTTGACCTTTTTCCAAATGGTATTTATTTGACCTATTTCACTCCCTTCTAGTGTTGGTCACACATTTATTCCTATTTGAAACGATTACTTCAAACACTGGGTATAAACCATGCTCCTT
>JASDQU010438303.1:10884-21408 GCA_032191745.1 Picea mariana
TATAGGAGACTAGGAGGTATAATTACAAATAATGGCCTAAAGCCGACATAATTAAAATAACATTACTAATCTAAATTACAACTAATGGCCTAAAGCCGACATAAATAAAATAGCATTACTAATCTAATATGCCCCAATTAAGGGGTAATGAGCCAATATTAGGGCTTAACAGATTATTTCATTGTTATTCTTTCATTCTTTGTCATTCGATTCTTGTAATATAATTTGAGATTGATTTATTGTGTGAACTCACATATGTCTTTTTTCATTCAACTCTTCACATGTTGTATTGCTTTCCTAGATTAATTTCCTGCTTTCCTAGTTAGTCTTTCAATGCTTTCCTAGATTAATTTCATTTCAGCAATTTAGATTAGATTACTTCTACTTCAGTCCTGCATATATAGTGTGTGTGCTTCGTAAGCCTATGAACCTTGGATTAACAAATTAAATAGTTGGGCAAGTACTACAACGGAATTAAACGACAATATTTCTGCCTAACATTTTGGCACCGTTGTCGAGGAAGCACGATGGATTGAAGTTTAGTTTGAATTTTCATGCAAGTGTGATTAGTCATGCTCCTAAATATGAGGTGACATATGGGTAAGGGAATGTAGGTAGTGTTTCAATTCCTCCAAGCGTAAGTGTAGATTTCAATTTCTGCAATTTCAACTTTTGCAACTGTGAAGAGGTTTTCATGTGTTTCAGCAAGTGTTATTTTCAGTTTTTTTTATTTTGATTTGGGTATTGTAAGAACCCCTTTTGCAATATGATTTAACTATGAGTGTCATATTGGAACAAATCGCTCAGATCCTTGCGAAAGCTGGGATTTCTTCTTCTCGGGAAGAGGAGATCTTGACAGTAGCCTAGAGCTTAAATACTCCGCCAGAAATGAACGAGGAATCAATATCTAAGGAACTTGAGGAGGACAATGAGGAGCTGCAGCATGATCTGAGCGAGGGAAACTATGCCTACGAAATCTATATCGAATGATGGTTTCAAGTGACTACCAGGTTAGAATCTTTTAATTTTTCCTTTTATTTTGTTAATTTAGAGTTTCAGCAATAGATTTTGCATGCTTATATATATTTCTGACCCTTAGTTTCGAAATTGAAAGATAATATATTCTTATGACTTTTACGTGCTTGGCTACATTGGTTGTTTGACTACACGTGACTGATTTCTAAGATGTAATTAGCATAGAGTAGGTAGGCTGTCATTTTCAGTTTTTGTTTTCATTATCAGATTTTTCTTTTACCTACAATAAGTATGCTCTCCTCCATGCTTTGTGTGATCGCGAGGATCAAAAAATAGGGATGATTTTGATTTCTGGAATGAATGTTTTTGCATCCATCCTTTGACCTGCAAATAAACACACTAAACAAAATTTTTTAGACGAATAAAAACAAAACCAAATTTTACATGTTGTTACAGCATGCTGAAACAATGAAATTTATACATGCTGATATAGTAAAATTTTACATGCTGATACAGTGACGTTTTTCCATGCTGAAAATTTTGTTGAAACTATGTTGTGGCCTGAATATATATTTTCTTCTGGATCTCAATCCTGAAATCAAAATAAAAATAATGAGTACATGCAGGAATTATTAGAAATGGATTTTAAAAGTTGCAGAGATAGACAATGAAGGTGTATCGGATGAAGAGAAGATTGCAGTTTCCATTGCAGGTAATTGGAATAAGGGTGATCAATCTGAAATTCTATATGAGAGACAAGCTCTGGAAATTCTACCACAGCAGGCATCATTCAGTTTTCAATTTCTTCAGAGGTAATCACTAGAAAACATAATTGCTAGAAATGCTTAATTGTTAAAACACATGATTTTAAAACGCATTTTCTGAGCAAACCGAGGTGAATTAAAAAAAAAAAAACATGGATTTTCTTGGGAACAAAGGAAATTAGGTAACTTGCGAGCGATTTTTTGGATTTCACAACCATTTGGGAGAAATTCAGGGTTCTTTGGAGCTCTATTTTGTAGACTGCGTGAGGGAAAAATGATTTGTTTTGAACTGTTTGAATACAGCACCCTCCCAGAAGAAGAATTCAAGTTAATAACAAACTCTGCTCCACATGGAATGTGATCTAAGAGTCCAATTTGATTTACTAATCAGTGCTCTTTGTGAGGAGGGGGAGATTGAAAGTTGTGGATACAATGGGTGCGGGAGATGCATTTGTTGGTGGAAGTCTAAGCCAGTTGTCTTTGACCTTTCTCGATTTGCAAATGCCTCGAACACCTTGATTTGCAAACTCCTAGAATGCCTCCATTTGCAACAAAAGAAAAATGAAATGTTGGATGACTTAGTTGTCCCAATGTCGAAGGAAGGGTTACCACAAACTGTAATACACTTACTGTTTACCATAGTACTGTCGAGTTCATTTTGAGGTTATATATGGTAGCAAATTCAGGCTTGGCACTCATTACAGGTCTGGCAGCAATTTCAAACCACGCCTCTATAAGTTGGGTGTTATGCATGCATTTGTTTTAAAATATGAATGGTAATCATGTACTAAGCCCCTAGTAAAAACACCTGCAACAATTGAATGAAATTGATCAATCTTCTAGTGAAAATGTGAATAAGTTGCTTGTTGGTAACAAGAATGGTCTGTCTTCTAAAGAAAGTAATTAATTATATTACAACCGATATTTTTGCACAAGATTAAGGAATTTGTACAACATTTAAAAAAAATATTATTTTTAGGATGTTTGTTTTTGAGTGAATGCAAGCATTAATGTCCAATGCAGCAATGAAAGAAAAACGAGAGCATGAGAATCTGATTATCTCCTAAGCCATCATGCACATCAGGAATGCCTGGATTTTTCTGGTCGATATTTTGAGATAGGATCATATGGTTTCAATATAGTTTCAACCTAGTAACGAGTGAGGCTCAGGAACGACATAAAAACTGCCACCGTTATCATTTTCCTCATTCCCATTAAACAATCAGAAAAATTGGATTTTGGTTCTAATAATTTGCATGATTTCTGTATGACAAATACAGTTTGTAAGGTTTTGTATTAGTATAATTTGCCCACAATAATTGGTATTATTGTATTTTTGTTTGGGGTTGATCAAAACAGAAATTATTGTTATTTTTATTTTGGTTTGTAATATAACAACAAAAATAATTAATAAAAATAACATTTATTTTTATTTTGTTTGTTTTGTAAATAAATCATATTTTATATATGTTTTTGTTTTGTTTTATTATAAAACAAAAACAATAAAAACAAACAAAGAAAAATAATAGCTATTTTTGTTTTGTTTTATTATAAAAAGAAAACAACAAAACAAACAAAGAAAAATTATAAAAACATTATAAAAATATAAATATAAAAACACATCAAAACTAAAATAAAAATTTGCAAATGGATGCTTTATTTATTCTTGAAAACAATGATCCAAACATGTTATGCCGATGTGTTTTTCTCAATTCACTTCACGCAGTAATTAATGACGAAACAAGCACAACGGAAAAAGGTATAGAACATATATTTTTCTTTGATTTGCCACATTTGCACTTATTTCTGCATGATATGTTTTTCGCAAATCTCACAGTTTTCATGCAGGATTTGTATTAAGCTTTTTCAGGTTCAGAGACAATCACATTTTGCTGTTGAAGTGATTTTCAAATTCTTTAGAGAAGACATGCTTTGCTAGACAGCTTGAAGGATTTGTTACTCAACATAAACATTTTGTTGATACATAGAAACATTTTGTTGATACACAGAAACGTTTTACGCATCCTGATGTTTGTTGTTACACAGAAACATTTTTTTGATACACAACAACATTTTTCCAAATTTTATGCTGTGACACTATCCCATTTCTCCTTCAAAGCTGATTAGTCATCCTGGTATTGAAGCCATCTTCCATTGCCTTAAATTTCATGACTTCACACATGCCTATTCTTTTCTAAGTTGCATACATTCCCTTATATTTTTCAGTTCATTTTTTCCTTTCCAGTTTTCCTTCTGAATAAAACAAACTCCCTTTCCATGATCACATTGCCTTGATTTCCTTGCCATAAACCTTGTTTCTACTGAGAACTTTACATCTATATTCCTACCAATCTTTTTATAAACTTGTGTTGAATGATGTGGGATTCCTTAAGGCCCACCTTTCAACAGTCTCCCCCCATCGACCTCGACACATTATCCAGGATATAGACTAGAGTTCCTTTTGAGTACCCTAAGGCTTCCATGCCTTAATGGAAATTTCTCTCGCTGACGATCATGGGAATAAATCAATGTCCCTTGATCATCAGATCTTGCAAGTGGCTCGACATCAACCCATCTATTCACACTTCGCAATATGTACTCAGGTACCTTGGCACTCATTGACATTACCGGTGAGTTTGTCTCGCATTGGTTAACGACATTCATCAATGGTCGGTAATCCAATGATTTCTCTTCATGCTCGACATCGACACATTTATTTGCATGACTAGAATTGTACCATCGATTTGTAGCGGGTGAATACTATACACTTTTTCATGATCCCCTCAACCATTGTAGAAATTTGATTTCAGATCTATGAGAGTACCACATTTCCATATTTTTTGCCTTCCACATTTCTCATGATTCAGCAGTAGCAGTTCATATTCCTTCACTTCCCATGATCTAGTTACAGCAGCAGCAACATTGGTAGTTCCATTTTCATGATCCTGCAACAGTAACATCTTCCATGCTCCAGCACCAACCATATTCCTATTGCATTGTTCATCATCATTATTGGGTAAGTGGAGGTATGTTCTTTTCTAATATTTAATCATGTAATTCCTTATTTGCTAGTAATGAATAACTTTGGAAAATTCCCTCACCATGATCTATTTCCTTTTTCACTTTCATAACCTATCCCAAGTTGCATAAGGATATGCAACCACTTCAGTTGCGGGGAGGGAACCTATATTCACTACATACCATTATTCCATTTTACCATCTCATCATTCCATTTATGATTCACTAAAGTTTATTTTCCAACGACACTTTGTTGCATTTCGATTGATATACATATTGGCATGATTCATAAAGATAAAGAAAAGGCTTTCTTATACACAATGATGTTTTCTTATGCACATTGATAGCTTATTATTTCCAGTGAATATATGGCTAAATTATTGCAGCAAGAAAATAAATAAGTGAAATGAATGTTGTTAACACAAGAACCAACATCATTTGTGTTCATGGCTGTCACACAAGAACCAACCATAAGAAAATTTCACATGTTGTTACTCTTGTATTTCATACCCTGGAAACATTCATTGTTAAGGACATCATCAATCAAAGCCATAGTTTAACACCAAAAGTTCTTAATAATATCCATGCATGGTTGCATGAGGACATGCAACAAGTTCAGTTGGGGGGCATGTTGGGCCTCAGAAATGTCGTATTTTCATCCACCTTTTCCTTCATTATTCCTTACATTTCATCGTCCCATTAACCTTCCATCATACCATTTTCATAAATGTATTTGGGTTTCTCCTTATTATTTTCCATTGTATTCATTTTAGTATTATAAGTGAATTTGTGATTAAATATTAGAAATTAACATATTTTCATTATATATCAAGGTTGGATGAGTTTGATGATGTGTGCAGACATATTTGAGGATTTCAACAAAGTAAAATATTACCACCTAGCCTCAAATTTGAATTTCATCTTCAAACTTTGAAGATTTGAAGAATATTTGGGACAATCATTCAAGCATATTCAAAGGAGAAGATCATGGAGATTTTGATAGGATATTTTATCCAAGATAGGTGTGGAGGATTTGAAGGAATAAGTTGAGAGAATAGTGGATCTGTAATTATGACACTCATGTGTATAAGAGAGTGTTCTCTCTTCATGAGGGTCATCATGCAATTCATAATTTAGTCTTGTAATTAGGAGAAGGGGATTCTTAGCTTTGATTCTTTCATTGTTATTATTTCATGCTTTGTCATTCGATTCTTGTAATATAATTTGAGATTGATTTATTGTGTGAGCTCATATATGTCTTTTGTCATTCAACTCTTCACATGTTGCATTGATTTCCTAGATTAGTTTCATGCTTTCCTAGTTAGTCTTTCAATGCTTTCCTAGATTAATTTCATTTCAGCAATTTAGATTAGACTACTTCTACTTCAGTCCTTCATATACAGTGTGTGTGCTTCGTAAGCCTACGAACCCCGTATTGACAAATTAAATAGTTGGGAAAGTACTACATCGGAATTAAACGACAATATTTCCACCCAACAGCATTGTGATGCTAAATGTGATTCCACAACCCTGTATTGTAGTAGTGAACACACTTTTAAAAAATGATACTGTAAAATATGCCAAGATGACCAATATATTCCCTTTAAAATTTCCATAAATGAGGATTAAATGGAGGTGTCTAAGAAAAATGAGAAACAAAAAACACTTAATAGTGCAATATTTATAAACCAATAGAACCAATGCTTAGATCATGAAAATATACCTGATATATAATGAATTGTAGTGAAAAACAAACTTAGAATGATAAATTTATACCCATTTGAAATCCACCTTTGAAAATTGAAATCCCAGTAAAAAGGGATCTACCAAATTAGTGATGTGGAAGATGAGGTGTTAGACCACTCAATGGGCACACTGACTTGGTGTTAATGTGGGACTATTAGTTAGAAACATTTTTGACATGGAAGGGTATCATGTGGCATAGTCACATAGCATACAATGTGGTAAGGTGATAATGTGGTATTGTGACACATGGGAAAGCATTGATGTGGCAATAGGATTTGATGTGTATCTAGTGAAACTCAAAGGTGACACGTTAACAGTCCATGTGGCAATATCCAGTTGGGTCTATGTGATATAGAGGCCACATGATGGTTTCTAGTTGGTTTGAATCTAATGAAAGGATGAGGGTGGGAGGCATGTTACAAATAATGTGGACACCAAGGTGAGGTGCCTATGTGGTTAAATTATTCACCAAGAAATGCATGGTAAGCGTCATTACCAAAGAAGCATGGTGCAATGCTTCAAAATATGGTTGAAAGTACAACCATGGGAAAAGTATTAGGATGATCCCATGGGTGAAAAAAATATAGCTAAAGCACACGGGCTAAGGCAAGAAAATAAATCAACCACCCACAAACTTGTCATACAACCAAAAAGTATCAATCCAATGAAAATTAAGTAGGGTCAAAATAGTAGGACAAAAATGTACACAACAACTTTCCAAAAACATACCATGTTCGAAAACACAGGGTATTCTAGCAGAGGATGAACACCTTCAGTAACAAATGAGGATTAGTTGTTTGTTTCCTAAAGAAATCTCTTTATGGTGTTAAGAAAGTTCCTCGAGCTTGGTATGCCAAAATGGACAACTTTCTTCTTGACACTACCTTTTATAATGTCATTCTGACCCTTATGTCTATACCAAGAAAGTAGTAATCCATCTCATAATCCTTTTTATTTATGTTGATGACCTTATCCTCACTAGTAGTGACCCTAAACTTTTAGCCCATGTGAAATCCATCCTTAAAAAGAAATTTGAAATCACGGACTTAAGTTATTTGCATTATTTTCTTGGCCTCTAAGTATTGCAAACTAAGGAAGGAATATTTATTTTCCAATATAAGTATTATTGTGACCTTCTTCATCGTTTTCACATGGACGATTCTAAACCAACCCCTTCTCCCTTCCAATCTAGAGTCAAACTTGCTGCCACCTATACTACTCCCGAAGTTGATGCCAATTTGTACCGTCAGTTAGTTGTTAGCCTCCTATATTTGACTCATACCTATCCTGATATTTCCTTTTTTGTTAAATCTTATTGCTCGATATATGAAAACACCCCATGAAAGACATTGGAAAGTAGCTAAAAGAATACTTTGGTATGTTCGAGGTATAATTTAGTTTGGGATGCAGTATAGTTCATGGGGGGGGAATCCTTTGTTGGTTGTTTTCACTGATTTGGATTGGTCAGGTGAGCCTAATGATCGAAATTCTATTGTAGGTTATGTTTTCATCCTTGGTTCTTGACTTGTCATTTGGGCTTGTAAGAAACAATAAGTTATTTCTCTCTCTTTAGCAGAACTAAAGTACCAAGAAACAATTAATGCAAGTCAAGAAGCCTTGTGGCTTCGACAAATCCTTTCAAGGTTTGGATTCCAATAGTAGCATCTTGTTAAAATTTTGGCATGCTCATTTAACCATAGACAATGTCACATCATTTTCACCCAACCATAGGCATTCACATATGCCACCCCCGAGCACACTAACCTTTACTTAGAATAATTCCAGCAAACCTAATCCAGAACAAATAGATAAACCCTAGTTGCTAACTGCAACAACAAATCAAGACAAGTAGAGCGCTCCTTCTCCAAGGGTAGCACATAAGAGAGAGAGTCTCCATATCCACAAAACAAGTACCATACATAATTGCAGTAGTTGTAGATGCACTACTCTCTTAGAATTGCGCCATACTTGAAAGAATATCACCAAGAGTATCACCAAGAGAATCACCAAGAATGTCATCAAGAGAACCAACAAGAATGTAACCAAGAGAATCACCAAGAGAGAGACCAAGACCAAGAGATAACCATGTTTCCTTATTCCTCCTTGCAGCTGCAGTTTCATATGTAATTGCATCTCCCCACAAGACTTGCACTCAAATTTGTGTACAAATGAGCTAAAACATCCTATATTTATATTAATCTGTCCAATGACTTTTCTGGCTGGGCCGACCTGACTTTCTAATAATTATATTTTCTATTTATCTTTTTCCTGTGGAGTCGACTTGTCTTTCTGGAAGATAATATTCTAATATTATTTATTTTGTTAGGTCAACTTGTCTTCTAGGATTTTCACACATCTGTTTAATCGTTCACTTTCTTCTGGAATATGCTATTCTAAGTCATAGGTTACACATGGAGGTTAATACCTCCCGCAGCTACCAAAACATCAACACTCCCTCTTATCTAGGGAGGTATTAACTAATATGTTCTTCATGTAGTGGTCTCAAACACATCCATCCATCTCAAATGGAATGGGAAAGACTCACATAGTCTTACAGACTAGTCTATAGGTAGCATCATTGTAGCCACACAGGCTATCATATGACCAAACGGATCATGTAACAAGTATCACTATCTGTAACATCTTGTTCTACTGATGTGTAACATTGATAATTGTTATTTTCGCATATCACTTGTTCTAAATGATATTTAAAAAAAAAAAAAAAAATTACCATCACTGTATCTACTGACATTTTTTCTTAACGGAGGGTTCATTACATATGGTATCAGAGCGAGCTCAGCCCTATGAAATTGGACCATTATGCCTTCGACTATGTTAAAATTAAATGACTAAATATGTATTACTAATTAATTTTCAAATTGTCCATGCAGGTAATTATGGTTAGAGGACACAAGGAAGTAGACATCATGGTGTTGGAGGAATAGGTGTGACTCCTCCAGTTGTATCCACACCAGAGGGATCTAACCCTTAGAGAGATGAGCAGACTACTAAGAAGGAGTAGGTTGTTGTGGGATATGTGGTAGGTATGATGAGATCCTTCCAGAGGATGTTAGAGGCATTGATCAACCGCTTGGATCGAGATGAGAGTAGAGCGTATGTGCCAAATGAGAGTTCACAATGCGCTCTAGCTGGTAGTAGTAGCATACACTGAAAATTTGAGAAGGTGAAGTTTCACGAGTTCTGGGGTGCCATGGACAGCTTAGCCACCAAGGCTTGGTTGGAGAACATGGTGATGTGCCTCTCACTTCATGATTACACCTCCAACATGAAATTCCGCACGGTGGTATTTCAACTGAAAGGGGGTGCTCTACTTTAGTGGAAGACACTCCTACCTCAACAAAACATGGTCGTGGAAGACGTGTTATAGGAATTGTTTAAGGAATGATTCCGAGAGAGGTATTTTTCAGATGAATTCATTGAGCGCCAACTTAATGAGTTCAATGCCTTACGACAGAGTGGTCATACGGTGTTGGAGTATGAGGCCAGATTCATGGAGATACTTAAGTATGCTCCACATATAAACATGGAGAAGTTAAAGCTCAACAAGTTTTTGTTTGGCCTTAACATCATCATTCGTGTGAAGGTGAGGATCCTAATGCCACAAACATTACATGATGCAGTTTAGAATTCCCTCATATCTAAGGAAGAGATCAATAGTGGGGGTCAGGGTAGGACTCTATCTAGACCAAGTGTATAGACGACATCGGGAGCACAACAGCATCAGAAATCGGCCAGACAAACATATGGGCAACGTGATATTCCTAGAGGACCTATGTTCTTGACACCAAGATGATATACTCCTCAGAGGACCCCTTACAGAGCACCACAGCAGCAGCAGCAGCAGCATTTTTAGCAGCAGTGTCATCTATAGCAGTAACAACATTTTATGAATGTTCAGTAGAATAGACCAGGATCACAGATGGTTAGGCCAACAAATTCTACTTTGGGGACCAGGAGCACTGGACCGAAGACTAGATGTTGGACATGTGGAGAGCCACAT
>JASDQU010438303.1:22869-51075 GCA_032191745.1 Picea mariana
AGAGAGAACACTCTCTTATATACATGAGTGTCATAATTACATATCCACTATTCTCTCAACTTATTCCTTCAAATCCTCCACACCTATCTTGGATAAGATATCCTATCAAAATCTCCATGATCTTCTCCTTTGAATATGCTTGAATGATTGTCCCAAATATTCTTCAAATCTTCAATGTTTGAAGATGAAATTCGAATTTGAGTCTAGGTGGAAATATTTGACTTTGTTGAAATCTTCAAATGTGCCTGCACACATCATCAATCATCCAACCTTGATATATAATGAAAATATGTTAATTTCTAATATTTAATCACAAATTCAATTATAATACTAAAATGAATACAATGGAAAATAATAAGGAGAAACCCAAATATATTTATGAAAATGGTATGGTGGAAGGTTAATGGGACGATGAAATGTAAGGAATAGTGAAGGAAAAGGTGGATGAAAATACGACATTTCTAAGGCCCAACAAATGCAATGTAATTTCATTGGAAAAAAAACTTTTGATAATGCAAAACACGACGCAACAAGAGGTGTCAAATTTACATAATCATGTCACTTTTTTGTGTCCTTTTTTTAATGAGAACTCCTTGAAGTGTCGTATTAGGGATGAAAAATATGATGCAATGCATTTTCTACGTCAGTTTTGCATCCTTGCTGTGTCAAATTCCTTCAAAAAACACTTCACAAAGTTAATCTTGCATCGTGTTTGCATAAAAAATGCATTTTTTGCATCGTGGTAGCATCGGTATGAGTCACAATAACATTGTTTATGAGTATCATTAGTTCCATTCATGTGATATACTTAAGTTTCCTAGCATCATAGTAACACTGAAATATTAATATTTTTCATCATCTTTGCATTTATTGAGCATCATGTTAATTCTTGTATGCATCATTTTAGCATTAGTATTGCATCATTATTTTTGATTTAACATCATGCTAGTGTTGTATTATAATATCTTAGATGCACCAAAATTGCATCGGTTGCTTCACAAATGTGTCTTGTTCAACTAAATTGCATCAAACTTGTGCCATATTAGCATCAAGATTGTGTCATTTTAGTGTTAAAATTGTGACATAATTATTATTAACGTTTTTATTATTTATATTAATATAATTATCATTGATTATTTATTTAATTTAATTTAATAATAATTGATATCAATTTAATAATAATAACAATAATAATAAATTTAATAATTATTATAATTTTTTATAATTTTTTTCATAATATTTAAATATTGACAAGTTTGATGGCTAGTATAAGTACTTTTTACAACATACTGATTATGATGGAAAAAACCATGTATATATAAATGCAATACCCCACTAACATTGTAACATACCTTCATTCTAATATCAAAAATAGGGTTTACTAGTCTAACCTTTTATTGATGGTAGTAGAATGTAAATCAAAATAAAATACATTAATATGATTTACAACATAGAAACCCTTTTTATTAATTACTATGATAGAGTTTGACATTACACCAATCAACATAAGGTCAATCTTTCCATATTTAAATGCAAGGTATAGATTGTAATTTCTCTAGATAACAAAATCAAGTTGAATATCTCAATTTGATTAGAACTAGCACTTCAAAATTTTCCACATAATACCTTTTCAATATGGTGAAACTTAAGCATATATAGCATAACAAAATTACAATAATCATAAGAACATGATTCACATATTGACTCTATTTCAAAATTTCATCAAGCTCATGCATATAGCACATGATTCCAAAAGAGGACAATTCTAGGGTTTAGGTTTAAGTCCTTAAGCTCATGCATATAACACCTTCTCTCTTGATTATAAGTGTGATTCCATGATCATTAGGGTCATATTAAACATAATTTTTTTTTTTTTTTAATCTACATGCTTCTTGCCTCATTAGTCACTAATACATGGTTATACAGAATGGAATAAAGCCTTATAGTAAATGAACTCACAATATTGAGGCCAAAACATGATACAATCCATCATACACTAGAGGTGAATACCTCAAAATAATTTTCAAAATCATTTACAATAGCTACACAATAATCTATTCATATATTTCATATAAGTTCAGGGGCATGGGGGATCTTATTTCCTCCTTCTTTCAAGAGGCCAATGAAAGAGTAAACATGGTTCAAAAAAATCAATAACCATCTCATTAAATTCTTGAAAAACATTCACATCAAATGCAAAAAAATTCATATACAACAAACACAAATTGTCTAGGGTATGTGGGATTTGAGTAGCCCTTCTTGACCCGACTATATTTTCAACTTTTGGGGAATGAAATGGATGAATCTAATTCTGAAATTTGGTGGCATATGAATATTGATGTCAGCTACTTGTTGTTAAAATTTGAATGTCAATGCCAAGTAATATTAGAAATTCATCTACAACCATTTTGTATTTTTAGGGGTCATATTGGTAAATTTGAAGCTTATTTTTGGTAAAAATATAGATATTGATATCAACTACCTTATGTTAAAATTTGAACATCAATGCACAGTGTATGGCCAAGTTATAGTATAATTCCATCTATGGCGATTGTGCATTTTTAGATGGCATATAGGAAAAACTAAAGATGATTTTTGGTGAGCATGTAAATATCGATATTAGCTACTTTGTGTTGACATTTTAATTTCAATGGACACCGTATGTCCAACTTATAGTAGACTTTTATCTATAACAATTTTGCATTTTTAAATTCCATACAAGCAAATCTAAAGTTCATTTTTGGTGACCATGCAAATATTGATATCAACTACGTTTTTTTTAAATTTTAATTCCAATAGACACTATGTGGCCAAGTTATAATATAATTTTATCTACATCCATTTTGCATTTTTAAGGGCCATATAGATGAATTAGAGGATAAGTTTTGGTGATCATGTGGAGATATGTACTAGACAAGTCCACTTCAAATTTGGTCTTTATTAGAATTCACATAGAATCATTTCACTAAAATACGAAACCCGTTTTTAATGCATTTATACAAACAATTTGTATGCATGAGGTTTATCAATGCATTATTATACAAATTTTGCATTTCAATCAATTATAGAAACATCATGAAATTAATGACATTTACATAATTTCCAAGGCGTGAATTCAAAATAATTAATGCTAACATGCATGTAAAATTCATCATGATTGAGATCTTAATAGAAAAGAAAGAATAATACACTTGTTTTTCATAAAATGAGCTCCAAGGCAACTCACAACAGGTGAACTATTTTCCTCCCAACCATACGAAAATATTTTGTGGATTCCACCCCCATTCTGGGCTATGAGACCGCTAGGGTGAAGAAGAGTTTTCAAATCTCCCAAATCACACTTTTCTTTACCAAAGTCTTCCAAACCAACCCAGAAAGACAAAAAAAGTGTAAAGGTTGAAGAAAGTACTTCCCTACTCAATATTGGTGTCCAATTCTACATGATAGTTCCTCTTTCATCTCTCCATGGATCCTATGATAGTTGGGAAACCCTTTTCTCATCAAGAACTCTATTCTCTCCTTAAGAAGTCACTTTTTTCTCAACCTCCTTCTCCTAATTTTCTTTTTCTTTTTTGCATGAATTAAGGAGAGGGAAATGAAGAATCCTAATCCAACTCTTCCAATTCCTTAATGATAGGGATTAATAATATTTGAAATGTCCATGATTGCATGATTATATGAATTAGTTGCTTCAATATAGGATGTAGTACTTAATGATAATAAATAATTACTTAAAGTAACTAATCATTCACTAGTCTCATATTTGTAATATCATAAATATTAGGATAGAATTTCAATAGGAAATCACATGAAAGCGTTTGTTGAAAAGATATAGTAGTAACCATGAGACAAGGTCAATTCCCCCCTTATATTGTCAGATAGTTGGCTTAGCTTGATGGATAGTTGGTATGGATTGTTGGTTTTCATTGATGTCAACTATTGGAGAGTGATATTTTAGATTGATGTCAACCCTTAGTGATTGATGTTGACCCCTCAGTGATTGATGTCAACCCTTAGTGATTGATGTTGACCCCTCAGTGATTGATGTCAACCCTTGGAGAAAGTCCGGTAGCGAATTCCGACAGCACAAGGTTTGGGTAATGGAACCAAGTTTGTTTGATGTAAATATGACTCATTATTTTCATGTCATGGTTGATAATAAGTAAAAATGGATGAACTCCAAAGTGGTCCCCTTATGGTGAAATACCTCATGAGAAGATGCTTTGCATATTGAGTTAGCCTAGAAGTATGGTTAGAGAACCCATGATTATTTATGGAATAATGAGATGAAGGTCAATGAATTTTTCGGTGAAACTATCCTATATGGATATTTTTTTTCATTCCATTTCCGATGGTATGTGGAACGTCACATAAATCCTCATGGTTAGAGAGTTATGGCCATGAGAAGTTTGAGAACCCAGGTTTGGGTAATGGACCCAAGTTTGTTTGATGAATAATGGTACGAGTTTTGATATATTTGCAGGAAATACTATTATATATGGATATTACATGTCATTCCATTTTTGGTGGTATGTGGAATGTCACATAACGCCTCACGGTTTGAGGGTTATGGCCTTACGAAGTTGGAGGACCCTCATATGTCATCTAGAAGCCCCAAAAGGTCAAAGTAGTCAAAGTGGTTTAAGAGATTTTAGAAGGTAAATAATAAAGTGAAGTGATGAGTGTACTATGATTCAAAGTGAATACAAAATAAATTATTTAAATAATAAATTTAATGGAAAAATTAGAAGTGGGTTAACCCTAAAATAAGGAAAGTGGGCAAAGTGACCTAGAAGGTGTTTTTAAGAAAGTTGCTTGGAGAGTATAAATAAGAGGCAAGGCTCTCTCATTTTACATAAAACTTGAGAATATTGAATATACATAGGTGACTAAGGTAACCATAGGATATCTAAGCCTAATTTCAGAGGGAAGGTAAAGAAAATAAGGCTGGAATTCAAGGGAGGATAAATTCTTTTGATGATGCTTTCTAAGGTATGTTATTTACAGGTCATCTCACCATTTTCAAAATAATTTTTTTTCTAGAATGATTCAGATTGTGAAATTGCTATGCCATTGCAGAAGCATATTCAAGTATATGTGGTAAAAAATTCAACTTGTGGGTCGTTGAATTTTTGGAGTTACACTCTGTGGAAAATAGGGTTTGTGGCTAGTCTTGAAACTAGTCTAAAACAAGTGTTTCGGGTAAAAACGTCATAACTTCTTCATAAAAGATAAAAAATTCAGTAATAAAAAATGTGTTGGTTAGAGTACACTCTTTGTTATTATGTGTAACATTTTCAGATCGATTCAACAAATATTCCATGTGGGGCATGCTCTACAAGGTCACTCTCTAGAATAAGCCAAAATTCAGCAAGGTATGCTGTTTTTTCTATAACTCCTTTTACGAGAGGTTAAAAGTAGTGAAACCTAGAGGAATTGCATAAAAAACATTGAAGAACATTGTGTATCAGTTTCATATCTTTATTAATTATAGTTACATAGTTATTATTATTTCAAGTTAGGGTTGTTGACCAATCCAAAACTAGTCATGTGAGACTAAAGAAAAGTTTGATGAAAATGCTAGTCTCTTGTTGTTAAAGTTAAGGAAGGTTTGCAGGTATGTGATCATATACACCAGGTCTATTACAAAGTTACAAATCATATTTGGATGATGAAATTGATAAGGGCTTTTGGTTAAGGTACATGTTGGGTACATGGTTGAGACAAGTAGTTGATGAGTTGGCACATACATGAGGTCTATAGTTGATGATGTTGGTACATCTTGATGAGTCATAGTTGATGAGTAGTTGATACATGATTGGTACATACTTGGTACATGGTTGGAGGCAATTGTTGCTAGTATTGTTGACACATGGTTTATGGATGATGTAGCATACTTGTATTATTAGAAACACATATTGATCTTGGTGATGATTATGAGTTGTTGTGTTATGCTTGGTTGATGCACATCTTTGAGAGTTGTCTTGGTGAGTAGATATGACGCAGTCGCACTCCTCGGAGCACGTCCGCTTCAGAAGAGCATTCAGAAGAGAAGAGCATGCAGAGAATTGTATGAAGAACACCCATGTACAGACATTTGAATTAATAGAAGAAATCTTTGATTCAAATTCATGGTTATGTGTGTTTCTCTGTGTATTGATGCTATGCTCATGGATGTTTGCCTCCCGTTATGCACTTGCTTTTATATGCTGTGTATGTGATTTCATGGTTGAATTGAAGTCTGGAGGAGACAAGGAATTAGTTTCAATTGTTTCTCTATATTGAGCCAGAGAATTCCTGCAAGGAGTGCAGTCGAATCGTCCGCAAGGAGTGCGTTGACGGAAGGGTTCAATTAGAGACAACTTTTGTTCTAAGTTCCCAGAGGTACAATCGAGCTGAGGAGCCGTGCAAGGCGTGCACAGGCTAGACGAAGTCTCAGAGTTGAGATTCTGAGAAAAGAGAATTAAGACTGCTGCTACAGGTGTGCGCATAGTCGAAGCTTCAACACTTAGACGTTGTTGAAGGTTTGCCACAAGGAGTGCGTGCAAGAGTTTCCTAAAGGGACTCGAGAGTTGTGAGAAAAGCTCAGGAAGGATAGGCCTTCAAGTTCGTCGAAGGACAATATAGACAAGTCGTGCCTGGAAGGCTTGCAAGGGAGAGACGCAGGTTGGCGAACAAGTCTCGTGGAGAGACACTTCTTGTTCGTGGATTGCACAAAAAAAAGAAGGATAGACTGTCGGTATTCTCAGAGGAGGATCCGCGAGTTTCTGAGAATCGTTAGATCTTGGAAAGTTGCAGGGGAGATACGGTGCTATAATTCCCAAAAGGTTTGAGGTTCAGAAGGACGGTGCCATTGACCGGGATCATGAGGACCATTGGTTCTACTCGTGGATCGTCATATTAGGAGTTCGTAAGTCGAGACTCCAAATCTTCGAAACGGAAGTCATGATATAGTGATACGCGAAGTTTCGACGGGTGATTAAATAGCGTGGGCCACAGGAGTTGGTGACGTGGAAGGTGATGCGAGTCATCGGGATCTCACCGCAAGAAGTCTCGAAAATTTGGAGTTAGGATTCGCGATACCGCGAAGTTCGAAGTCCCGAAAAGAAAGGGATCGTTGAAAGTCAACACATGTGTGCATCAGTGTTTTGGTGCATCGGGTATCGGAGGTTGGAAACTCAATTGTTTGGTGTCACGAGTTGCGAAGATGCGATAGAGCCGAAGTCCTGATAGTGGAGGGAGAAAGTCAGCGATTGACTGGCCATCAGATCTCGGGGATTCGAGAGCCTAGAGATCGACAGTGAACTTGCAAAGTCGCGAGTTTTGATCCTTCGACAACTAAAGAAAGGGGGATTGCTCTGAAGAGAATCTGTGGGTAAGGAAGATTCTCGATAAGGAATCAGAAGAACCTTTGAGTTCTTTGGGCCGTGAAGGAAAGAAGGTCCCGAGGAAGAGGACGTACTCCAAGGAGTGCGACTGCGTCAAGATATGATTTGGTTGATAAGATTGATAAGACAATTTATTGTGATAGGTTGTTTGGACAACCTGTTGTGACAGGTTGTTGTGATAGGTTATATGTACAGGTTTTTTGCATGGTTGATGCACTTGTTCATGGTACAGGTTGAGGTATAGGTTGGTGCATGGTTGATGCATGTTTTTAGGGCATAGTTTGATTACAGGTTGTTTGGTACAGGTTGGTGCATGGTTGATGCACTTGTTTATGGTACAGGTTGATTACAGGTTGAGGTACAGGTTGATGCATGGTTCAGGTTATTGGTACAGATTATTTGGTGCAGGTTGATTGGTACAAGTTTACAACAATATATCTCACAGTGATAGTGTGACAGTGGTTCCATCATTCTACTTATACATCAGGGCGGTTGGATAGGGAAAGGACAGGTGGTTGTATCCGGAGAACATAGGGGGTTGTAGCCTCCTTCTGGTTTGTTGACGGGCTAAATTGATCGTCTGTCAACTAGAAGAGTGAGTCCGGTCTGTGGTTGTCTAAATAACCCAAATTTTTTGGTGTAACTCATTATGACGGGTTTAATGGCCTTGTTAGCCAATCTAAAATCCTAAAAGAGAATAAATAAGAGGAAGAGATAACTAACTAATTACTAGCACTATAAATTTTATATACACACATGTTCTAACATAACTATTGTAGGTATTTTAAGCAGAAAATATACTAATATCACTTATGTACATCATTTACAAATTTCAAGTTTTAATCGAAACTCACGAAATCAAATGCGAAAATTATTTCTGTTAAGAAGTAGATAAATAAAGCACATTTAAATATTTTTTGTTTTCCTTTATAAATCTAACTAATCTTGAATTGAATAAACTATGAAACATAGATGTGGGGGTAGTCAAAAGCTAGACCATAAATTTTGGTTACATTAATATGTAAATGAAAGAATTAAGAAATACAAAGGGGGATAACCTAGTTGTTAGTTAGTGAGGTGTATCCAAGCGTCTGTACGGGTGAAGAACATCCAATTGCCACGTTCAAGAGAGAAATCTGCAATGAACTTTATGACTATTCTAAATAAATTTAAAACATGTATTGGCAGTTCAGGTTTAATGACGGAGGAGGAAACACAAATATAACCCTGTGATCTTATAATTTCACATAATTACAACAAGATAAATCTGAAAGTAACTTATACATTTCATCATTCAATTAAAATTCAATGATAAATCCTATCATTCTAATTGGAGATATGATCACCGTATTTATATCTAGAGCAACAAATTATAGATGATATTTATAATATAAATATCCCAAACATAACAGATCATTAATTCTAAAGCTATTAGACCCATTAATGTATTAGGATTAACAAAACATAAATGAAAACATCAATAACAAAAGGCTAAAGCCAAAATGCATATATGGTGTTTCATTAACTCTTGGAATCACTCATCCATCTTCTGCCCTCAGCCAAGATGATTTCCATTACAAAATATGGAGTATTTAAAGAGTTTATGAAAACTAAAATTCCTATCTTCTAAGATAGGATCAGATCTAAAAAAAGATCTAAAAGTTACAAATATAGAGGGCCTAAAGCCACTCATTATCAAACTATATCTTCAAAATTTATGAAAGTCTTCTCCTATTTACAAAATAAGCAAAAAGGATATAGCTAATCAACTAAGTCCAACATGCTCCATCCCATAAGATCAACATCAGATACATTCTATCCTAAAAAAATGAAATGAGAAAGTCAAATATTTTATTAACTAACAATTCCTAAATTTTATATGAGAAATTGACTTGGCTACATAATCTCTCGATTCTGTAGCTAGTCCTATTATTGGTAAAAGAAATCCAAATCGATCCATATTGATTAGAAAAATAACAACTAAAGCATAATTGTGATAAAAACCAATCTTACCATTTAACTAATAACAAAAATCGAATCACAATATCTCAAAATTTATCACGGCCTTTACACTGTCAGCGTTTTTTGTAATGATATTGCCTGTCCTTTTTAAACACTTTGCTTGTCTTTGTGCATTGGCCTTGAGTTATCGGTTTTTGTTTGCCAATGAATTGTTGTGAGTCATGAGAGCTTTGATCCTTGCTTGGAGAATGGGGATGTCTGTATAGTACTACCCTATCCAATGCAAACAAACTTCACAATGTGCAGCAGGGGCAATCGGTTGAGGAAGCATGTAATTGTGTGCTAAAACATCATTGATATCCACGGTCGGCCTTTGATTGAGCTTAATACTTATAAATTCCTTGCTGTCTTTTAGACACAGTGGGAGATTATTGACATAATCGAATGGTTGATCTAGTTTGGAACAATTCAGATCTTCCTGTGCTAGAAATCTTTCAACCTCGGAGTCTGAATCCTCATGGATATTGATCGAATCGATCGATATCACATGAGGATTTGATATATTACGAAGACTCCACAAAATAAGCCAACCAACCCTCTTATTACGAAACCCTATTTCTTGATTCTTCTTTGACTGATTGTGAGGGTTTTTGTTGTTGGATTTTACTGTAGGGTTAGGGTAAACAATCAATTCATGCACATGAGTTTTAATAAACTCATAGCTAAAATCCTATTGCTCACTTAAGAACTGATCGGGCACTGCCTCTTCATGAGGGGTTTCACCCAGAAACTCTTGCTTGGCCCTTGAGAAATCAAGAGGTTTCTCTATCATAGGTTTATCCACCACAGAGGTTTCTACAGGACTTTCTGTAACAAAACCGTTTCAAGCTAGAAACATGTCCCAATAATCAGCCAGGGTTTCCAAATGATGAACCAACAATAATTTAATCAAACCATGGTGAAAGAGGCTAGAATCTAGGTTCTGTTTCTTGTATCTCTTCAAAATTTTATACAAACTTATTAGCAGGTAGAACAACATATTTAAATGGAAGCCATTAAAATGCATGAGCAATCACACATGGTAAAGGAAGACCATGGCATAATGGCCTTCACAGGTAATAAATTATTTTAAAACTGCTAACAGACCATTCCATCTAACCTTGAGTAGGGAGATCAGAATACCTTTGTCACATTAGTCTATCTTTGTGGAGGTGACGAAAAGACTCCAGGGTACTTCGTCCAATTTCAAATTTTTAAACCACTTTTGACTAGTGAGAGGGAGCCCTGTTGCTTCACTCATAAAATCTTCGGTGATCTCCAACTGAATATCACCCACCTTTGCTCTGTATCTATCAAATGTAAGGGCTAATTCTTTGGCCACTTGCAATTTATACCCCTGGAACTTCTTAATAAACATATCCCAACCCTGGCTCTTCATATCCTCACTCGCATCATCATAAAGAAACAATGTTTGAGAGCTATTCGACTCTACTCGAACGATCGGGGCCATTACGGGCTCGAACAGAATGTAGCAAGGGCGACTCACACTAACTGTGGGCTAATGGGGTAGCAGTAAAAGAGGCGAGTCTGAGCTGATACCATGGAAACAAAACTAGCAGCAAACAAGCGTGACCATAACATAAGCATAAGGGTTTCAGTCATGAAATTCAGGCATTTCGAGTAATGAACATTTTGAGTACAAAGCATAACACAAGACCCTAGCTCGTAATGAGAGGCTTGTCACTTCAAACTGCTAGCTAAAATGAAGTATAGGATACGATCCTGGTGTGTTTAATTCTTACGACATGTGATAGGTAGACTTCATTTGCAAAGGTTAGGAGAGGATACGTTTTTACAATCCAAATGAAAATCGAAAATTTAATATCAAAGTTGATTTACCAAGAATTTAAATGAACAAGATTATAGTCCAATTGCAAATCAACATAGGTATTATATCGACATTCAAACAAACTCAAAAGGAAAATCATCCCAATAGGAAGTAGATATAAGTCACAATGAACTTTTTAGCAACCAAGCAATGGATAGAGTCATAATGCAAAATTAAATTTAAATGCTTGATTCATGCTTAGAGTCATGAATCAAGCATAAAAATGCAAGATTAAAGTAAAAAAAGAATCATCAAACATCTTTTTAATAACCGAATAATCACCCTCAAATAGTAATATTTACAGGATGAGGCGTAGGCAGCTACAAAAGTTGTCATTTGTCATTGAAAAATAAAAAAACATGTAGGGATGCCAACAGTGGCGACTTACTGGGAGAAGCAGTTATCTCTGCATAACCAACGAGTTCATGTCAGGACTGATTAGAATAAAAAAAATTGAACAAAAGATGAAGGAAATCAAGCATCTCAATCAAATTTCAATAATCATCACATAGTTCAGCTTCAAATATCTTATTGTTCAGATGAAATCCGGTGACAAATTTTAATTATGAGAGAAATGATATTCAAGCCAATGGCTCCGATACTGTTGGCAGGGCCATTGCTACCAGCAGGCATCCATAGCCTCGACAGGAATGTCAATTACCCCACTTTGATGCCTCTACCCTGTCTAATAATTTTCGATACAAAATGAAGGGCACTTATGACCGATATCAAAATTTATACCTGATAATTTTCTTGAACCCGACATCGCTTCGCTGCCAGCAGGCCTGTTCAATACCCTGACGAAGTTGTATTGGCATCATGTATGCATTTACCCACTGCCAGCAGACCTGTTCAGTATCTCGGCGGGTTTACAGACACTTCCCACAACTCTCTGGAAATTATTTACAATTTTGACATAAATTTAATGATCTTCAGAAGATAGGGGTGATGCTGAAAATTTCAGTTTTCAGAACACTTGATATTTTCCAGTCTTTAGTTTATCGCTTAATAACCTTCATTATGATCTGAAATTAGTTTTTTGATGGGACTAATTTTTCGAGGACAGGAAGGCATACTCGAGTTGTTTTGTTTAAAACATGGACAACGTAAAGAGCTTTAATGATGGTCGTGCCTACTCATAATTATAAAGTGAAACCAGGAAACCTATTATGAATAGAAAGTTTCTTTAGCTAGTATGCATTTCAGCAAGTTACAACATTGATGCTCTGAAAGACCTTGATTGTTGCTTCATAATGAGGCATTCTGATTTCCCTTCATGAACTAAAAGGTGACACAGACATAATTTTAACCAGAAAGTAGAGAAAACAAACAAAATGAAAAGAACCAAAACCAGAAAACAAAAATAAATCAAAACAATAACAATCTGTACAAAGGTGGGTCTGGAGACATCAAGAAAAATAAATTTTGAGAACTTGGCCATTCACTAGGAAGGTGTCTGGATATCCCTCCAAATTGTGTAGACAGAAAGAACTGGGACCTAATTTTTCAGCGATTATGAAAGGTCCCAACCACAGGTTCTGGAACTTGGTGTGTTCCCCTTTTCCTTCATGAGGTTTATCCCATTTGAGGACCATGTCTCCTACCTCGAAGTTACTATCTGAAGAAGAGCTTGAATCAAATCAACCTTTCACAATCTGCTAATGCTGATCCAACCTTTCTTTTTCTTGCGTTCTTTCTTCTTCTAATTTCAACAAGGCATTAATTTGACTTTCAAGAGGAGGAGATTCCTCTTCTTGAACTTTCTACGATAATTGCAGAAAGAGAAGTAGAACGTGAGGAGGGAGAATTGCTTCTCTTCCGTAGACAAGGAAGAAATTTGAATTACCAAACGATTATTTTGGTGTCACCCTGTCAGCCCAGAGTGCATTAAAAAGAGCGTTGTGCCAACTTTTTTGGTTTTCAGAAACTATCCTCTTGATGTTTTTTATCAAATTTTTATTCGTTGATTGTGCTAGGCCATTTCCTTGGGGGTAATAGCTAGCAGAATACTTTAGTTTGATCCCTTTTTCTAAGGAAAAAATGCTCATATTGAGGGATCAAAAGTAAGAAGCATTATCGAAGACTAAACATTTGGGAACGCTGAATTTAGTAATGATATTTGAGCTGAGAAAATATATTACCTGATTAGTGTTCACCACTTTCAATGGTGCAACCTCGGACCATCTGGTAAAATAATCTGTTTCTGTAATGATGTATTTATGTTGTTGTGAAGAGGTAGGGTTAATTGGCCCTATGATGTTGAGACCCCACTTCTAAAAGGGTGAATCTACCGAAATAGGCTGCAAAGGGAATGCTTCCTTTTCGACTCGTCCAACAACCTTTTCACAGATTATGCATTTACGACATAATGCATGGGCATCTTTGAATAACGTGGGCCAATAGTACCCAGATCTTAATACTTTGTGAGTAGTGGCGTCTCTAACGAAATTCCCACTAGCTTCACCTGCATGAAGTTCAAATAATAATTTTTCTACTTCATCCCTTTCTAAGAAATGCATGAGAACACTATTAAAATTCTTTCAGAATAATACATCATTTATCAACTAGAAAGGTGCAGATTTTAGTCTTAGTGCTCTTCTCGTTTTTGGTTCAAGATGACAAGGAACAAAACCGTGTGTTAAATAAAACTTAATATCATCAAACCAAGAGTTAGCGACAACTTGTGTACAACTGATTTGTTCTCTGTCATGATGGTTTACAGTTGAGTAATTGATTTGACTTTCTTGTTCTTTAACTGAATCAACAACTAGTTTACATAGGCCTTGACCTCTGACACTTTGTGCAGAAGTTATTTCAAGGTCATACTCTTGTAATGATGCCATCCAGTTTGCCCATTTTTCACCCAATTCCTTTTGTACTAATAAGTTTCTAACAGTAGGATAAGGAACAATGACTTTAGTTCTGGATTTCAGCAAATATGACCGGAAGTGTTTCACAACTTTCAAGACCGCATAAGCCTGTTAATCTACAACTGGGTAGTTTAGTTCAACTCCTTTGAAAATTGAGCTCATGAATGCCATGGATACTTCGTTGCTTTCAACATACTTTTGTGTTAGGACAACAACATAAGATCGATCAGAGGCGAAAGTGTAAAGAGTGAAATCTTGTGAGAAATCATGACTCATCAAGGAAGAAGCTTCAATTATTGCTTTTTTGATAGATTCGAAGGCTTGAATTTCTTGGGGTCCCCAATGATACTGAACATCCTTTTTAATTAAATTTTTCAATGGCCTTACCATTTCTAAGAATCTTGGGAAAAACCTTATGACGAAGTTAATCTTTCCTAGAAAAGACTGCATGGCGTTTTTGGAAGAGGGAGGGGAGAGTTTGGAAATATCTCGAGTTCTTTCAGGATCGATAATCATTCCATATTCGGACACTATGAACCCGAGTAATTTTCCTTGCTCAACTACAAGGACTGATTTATTAGGGTTGAGAGATATGCCATACTTGCAACATTGTTCTAGGACAACCCTGAGGTGAGACAAATGATCTTTCTTGTTTTTAGAGAAAAAAATTACATCATCAAGATAGACCACTACTGATTGATTTAGAAGGCCACAAAAAGCAATGTCCATTTCTCTCTAAAAAGTGGCCTTGACATTTATAAGTCCAAAAGGCATCTTCTTGTAGGCATAAGTTCCCCAGGGGGTACGAAAAGTGGTTTTTAACTAGTCTGGTGGAGACATGAGGACTTGGTTGTATCCCGAAAGACCATATAATAGTGACTATTTCAAAACAAGATACTTGTTGAAGAATTTGTTCCATCGGAGGAACGAGATAACTATCTTTATCAGACACTCGGTTCAAGTTACGAAAATCAACATAGAGTCGAATTTCACTGCTTTTATTCCTTACAGGGACTCTATTAGACACCCATTGTGTGTGCCTCATGGGAAAGATTATCTTTTCATATAGTAATTTATTCAGTTCTTTCTTGACAGTGGGTTCCAATTTGAGGTGCATCTTTCTTAATTTTTGCTGAAAAGGCCGAGTTTTTGGTTTCATGGAGATGGTATGTTGTATTATATTAGGATCAAATTTTTTTAAATCATCATATGTTGGCGAAAACGTCTTTAAATTATTTAAACAGTTTGATAAAAGCAGATTGTTCTTGTTCGGATTACCCCGTTCTGAATTTGATATTTTGAGGATTTTCCTTAGTTCCTAAATTGGCTGTCTCATAAGTCAAGGAAGAACTGTTTGTCTTACAATTGACTGACCCTCTAAATTTATCATGTAAATCATAAAAATTTTGTAGTCTTAAAACGGGTCTGGGAATATAGTTTACCAAATAAGACATCGATTCGGGAGATCTAAGATCTTATATTACCGTGAAGTTGTGGAGGTTTTCATCGTGTTTGCCTTCATTGAAGATTGCACCTAGGAAAGTGTCCTCCATATGAAAGAAGTTGATGATCTGTTGATTGTCGTCGAAGACTCTCCAATTGGTGATGTTTTCTGGGATCGATGGCCTGAACAATAATTCAATCGAAAATGCATTCAGAGAGAGACCTTCTGCGAGAAAATTTTTAGAAGCGACATTAGCCAATAAGTCAGCCTCATAATTACTTAATCTAAGAATGGAATTGATGTTAAATGCTAAAAAATTATGTATCAAAATCCATACCTCGGTTTTCTAACTTCTCAGATGTGGTGACAAACAATGTCTCGAGTTTCTTACCTRTTTGATCTCTATMTACAAATCACCAAACACTATTGAATTTTTAACATCCATATCCAAATCTTTCTTAAGCCCCTGTAGAAGTGCTTTGTATTCGGCGGTGTTATTAGTGCATTCAAACTCTAATCGATAGACGATGAAAGTTTTATTTCCTGTCGGGTTGATGAGTACACATCCTGCACCATMTCCTTTTTTGGATTTGGATCCATCGAAGTAAAGTGACCATATCTAAGCTTTGTCAATAGTGTTTGGCACATTTGGTAGGGCTGCTAACTGAGTACATGTCATGAGCGCTGATTGTTGCTCCGGATTGGTGATGGGGGAAATTTCGGGCATGAAATTTTCGAAGAGAGTGTTCATTCCATGCATTTCGAATGAATTAGTGGATGTAGTGAAAGGTTCATTTGGATCATTCAGATATGTCACAGTATGTTTCAGATAATGTTCACGGTTTATCCTAATTTTATTTGGCTGCCCATTTTTTGGTAACCACAAATGCGACTAATCTGTGGCAAAGTACCCATGTAGCTGCTTGGACCAATCCCTGCTCAAGAAAAAACCATAGACTTTAGGGATGTCAACAAAAATGATGTCAATAATTTGATGAACCTTAGGATTAGAAGATAACCTAACCAAAACATTTTTTAGTTCACCGATTACCTTAACGTTCGTCTGATCGAGCTGAATGATTTTAAGACTAGAAGGCTGAAATTCTGCATTATTTTTTTGGTAAATAGATAATGGCATCACATTCGATGATGCACCAGAATCCACCATGCAATTATATACATTTCTATTAAAAATTTCAAAAGTTAATAAAAAAGGTGGGACATTTTTGCGAGTATTAACAACAAAATTCTGCTGATTTTTAGCCGCTGTCCCTTAAACAATTTTATCTACATTTGATACAGTTTTTTCAGTCAGATCCATTTTATCTGGGGGTTCGGATGTCGTTTTAGTAGGGATATTTTGATCTGTTTTAGAACTGATTTATGCAATTTTCTTGTTGTTCAAGTCGCTATTTTTACTATTTTTTGTGATGTTCTGAAGCATTTTCTGCAGAATAAGAGGAAATTTCAAAAGTTCGAAAATAGAAATATTAGCCCTTAGTTTTTTCAGGTCCTCAATCACGTCATATTCTAAAACATGGGATGCTAACTTTTGTTTTATTTCAATTTGTTTTGATTGTCTCAGAGGCACATTATTACTCATTTTGGAAGAGGGTTTACTCTGTGTTTTTCTTCTGGTGTTGTAAGGGTGGACAGTTTCAAAGTTTGCTTGAAAAATACTGTCGGAAAAGTGCCCGAAGATATTGGGAGATGACTCCTCTTCTTTAGGTACTTCCTCTTCAATTATTCCTTCAGGATTTTCAAGGGGAAGAAAGTTATCATGTGCTTCAAGGATAGTTTGCAGAGCGTATTGTAAACTTTCAAAATTAAGACCTTTAGGGGTAGGATTTGGTTGCTTGGGGGGAAAAGGTTTTCTAAAAGGAGGTTTAAAACTTCCTTTGCTTGAGGATTCTTCTTCGGCCGATCTCTTCAATTCTATGACTTGATTTGATAATATTTGTACAACCTTTTACAAACTTTCTAAGTCTAGAGTTTCTGGTTGGCTTTTGGCTTGGGAAGGCCTTGCAAGGATTTCAATTTTCTTTTTAGAGGATGAAATTGTTTCAGCTTCACTATTGAGATTGTCTTTCAAAATTAATATGTCCTTTTCAATTTGTCTTGCCTCTTTGAAGGCTTCCAGTAATATAGACATTTTAGACCTCTTAACCCAAATTGCTATATTATTATGTAGGGCCTTGTTGTAATATGCAACAATTAGACTTTCTGCATGCATTGAATCTGCGGGAATTCGATTCTTTAACATGAGGAATATTTGATTAAAATCTTTTACTTTCTCCTTAGGGTTCATTTTTAGGCTAGAGAGTTCCATCACCAAGACTTCTGGGGTTTTATCGTCTCCAAACTTCTCTAAGAAACAAGTTTCGAATTTGTCCCAAGAGACAATGGTTTGGGGATGTTGGGCGAAATACCATGTAGAGGCATTGCCCTCAAACATCTAAGGAAATAGTCTACATACTACATCTTCATGCTCTACACTTCAGAGTCTAATGGCCAACATGAATTTCTTTATGTGATCTTTAGCAGATTGCTTAGAATTTGGATCAAATTTAGGTAACCATTTTTCTGGGTGTTTTGGCAATGGGTTTTGGGGTCCAGGTACATCCACAACATATTGATCAAGCCATGACTTGGCAGGATTGTTTTGGTTTGCCATGGGTGTAGGTGGTGTCGAAGTCTGAGATGGTTTAGATGAGGAACTGCCTTCGTCGGAAGATTCTCCTCCTGAAGAGGATGGAGATGAATGAGGCAGGGAAGGTGGAATACTAGATCCCCCAGCTCCAAGAGTAGGTGTATGGTTAGGATCTGTGGTATTATATCCTAGAGAATCTAAACGAAGACCAGTGCCTTCAAGTTACTCTCAGATATCCGAGAAATCTAAAGGTTGATTGATAGGCCTACCAGGTTGTTTGATATAGGCCAAATCACTGGGTGTCCTTAAGAGTGACTGACGAACAATTTATTGTATGTCGGCCCCGTGAGGGTTTGGTATTACTTTCTCAACAAGAATCTCAGGATTTTCATTCGAGGTAGCTGCTGTTTCAGAAGTAACGTTTTTTTATGAGAGACTACATGTTACTATAGGGGAGCAAGTGTGTGGGGGAGGAGTCTTGCGACTTCCATATGCCATCAATTGTATTCAGGCACTCCTTCTAGTGCCATTTGTTGACAGGCAAAATTGATCGCCTGACAACTGGAAGAGTGAGTCTGGTCCGAGGTTGTCTAAATAACCCAAGCTATTTGGTGTAACACGTTCCAATGGGTTTAATGGCTCCGTTAGCCAATCTAAAATCCTAAAAGAGAATAAATAAGAGGAAGAGATAACTAACTAATTACTAATACTATAAATTGTATATACACATATGTTCTAACATAACTATTGTAGGCATTTTAAGCAGAAAATACACTAATATCACTGATGTACATCATTTACAAATTGCAAGTTTTAATCGAAACTCACGAAATCAAATGAGAAAATTATTTCTGTTAAGAAGTGGATAAAGAAATAACATTTAAATCTTTTTTGTTTTCCTTTATAAATCTAAGTAATCTTGAATTGAATAAACTATGAAACGCAGATGTGGGGGTAGTCAAAAGCTGAACCATACATTCTGGTTTCATTAATATGTAAATAAAAGAATTAAGATATACAAAGGTGGATAACCTGTTTGTTAGTTAGTGAGGTGTATCTAAGCATCTGTATGGGTGAAGGACATTCAACTGCCACGTTCAAGAGAGAATTCTGCAATGAACTTTATGACTATTCTAAATAAATTCAAAACATGTATTGGCAGTTTAGGTTTAATGATAGAGGAGGAAACACAAATATAACCCTGTGATCTTATAATTGCACATAATTACAACAAGATAAATCTGAAAGTAACTTATGCATTTCATCATTCAATTAAAATTCAAAGATAAATCCTATCATTCTAATTGGAGATATGATCACAATATTTATATCTAGAGCAACAAATTATAGACGATATTTAAAATATAAATATCCCAAACATAATAGATCATTAAGTCTAAATCTATCAGACCCATTAATGTATTAGGATTAACAAAACATAAATGAAAACATCATTAACAAAAGGCTAAAGCCAAAATGCATATATGGTGTTTCATTAACTCTTGGAATCACTCCTCCATCTTATGCCCTCAGCCAAGATGATTTACATTATAAAATATGGAGTATTTAAAGAGTTTATGAAAGCTAAACTTCCTATATTCTAAGATAGGATCAGATCTCAAAAACGATCTAAAAGTTACAAATATAGAGGGCCTAAAGCCACTCATTATCAAACTGTATCTTCAAAATTTATGAATTTTTTCTCCTATTTACAAAATAAGAAAAAATGAGATAGCTAATCAACTAAGTCCAGCATGAGCCATCCCATAATATCAGCATCAGATACATCCTATCCTGAAAAAATGAAATGAGCAAGTCAAATATTTTATTAACTAACAATTCCTAAATTTTATATGGGAAATTGACTTGGATACATTATCTCTCGATTCTGTAGCCAGTCTTATTATTGGTAACATAAATCCAAATCGATCCAGATTGATTAGAAAAATAACAATTAAAGCATAAATGTGATAAAAACCAATCTTACCATTTAACTAATAACAAAAATCGAATCACAATATCTTAGAATTTATCACGGCATTTACACTGTCAGCGTTTTTTATAATGATATTGCTTGTCCTTTTTAAATGCTTTGCTTGTCTTTGTGCATTGGCCTTGATTTCTCAATTTTCATTTTCCAATGAATTGTTGGGAGTCGTGAGAGATTTGATCCTTTCTTGGATAATGGGGATGTATGTATAGTACTACCCTATCCAATGCAAACAAACTTCACAATGTGATGTAGGGGCAATCGGTTGAGGAAGCGTGTAATTGTGTGCTAAAACATCACTACTATCCATTGTCGGCCTTTGACCGAGCTTAATACCTATAAATTCCTCGCTATCGTTTAGACACGGTGGGAGATTATTGACATAATCGAATGGTTGATCTAGTTTGGAACAATTCAGATCTTCCTATCCTAGAAATCTTTCAATCTCGGAGTCTGAATCATCATGGATCTCGATCGAATCGATTGAGATCACATGAGGATTGGATCTATTATACAGACTCCTTGAAATAAGTCAACCAACCCTCTTATTACGAAACCCTATTGCTTGATTCTTCTTTGACTATTTGCGAGGGTTTTTGTTGTCGGATTTTACTGTAGGGTTAGGGAAAACAATCTATTCAAGCACATGAGTTTTAATAAACTCAGAACTAAAATCATGTTGCTCACTTAAGAACTAATTGGGCATTGCCTCTTCACGAGGGTTTTCACCCAAAAACTCTGGCTTGGCCCTTGAGAAATCAAGAGGTTTCTCTATCATAGGTTTATCCACCACAAGGGTTTCTACAAGACTTTCTGTAACACAACCGTTTCGAGCTAGAAACCTGTCCCAATCATCACCCAGGGTTTCCAAATGATGAACCAACAGTAATTTAATCAAACCATGGTGAAAGAGGCTAGAATCTAGGTTCTGTTTCTTGTATCTCTTTGACATTTTATACAATATTCTTAGCAGGTAGAAGGACATATTTAAATGGAAGCCAATAAAATGCATGAGAAATCACACATGGTAAAGGAAGACTAGGCCATAATGACCTTCACAGGTAATAAAATGTTTTAAAACTACTAACAGAGCATGCCATCTAACCTTGAGTAGGGAGACCATAATACCTTTGTCACAACAGTGTATCTTTCTGGAGGTGACGAAAAGACTCCAGGGTACTTTGTCCAATTTCAAATATTTAAACCACTTTTGACTAGTGAGAGGGAGCCCTGTTGCTTCACTCAAAAAATCTTCAGTGATCTCCAACTGAATATCATTCACCTTTGCTGTGTATCCATCAAATGTAAGGGAAAATTCTTTGGCCACTTGCAAGTTATACCCCTGGAACTTCTTAATAAACATATCCCAACCCTGTCTCTTTAGATCCTCACTCGCATCATCATAAAGCAACAATGTTTGAGATCCATTCGACTCTACTCGAACGACCAAGGCCATTACGGGCTCAAAAAAACTGTAGCAAGGGAGACTCAAAATAATTTTGGGCTAAGGGGGTAGTAGTAAAAGAGGTGAGTCTGAGCTGATACCATGGAAACAAAAATAGAAACAAACCAACATGACCATAATATAAGCATGAGGGTTTTAGTCATGAAATTCGGGCATTTCTGGTAATGAACATTTTGAGTACAAAGCATAACACAAGACCCTAGATCATAATGAGAGGCCTGTCACTTCAAACTTCCAGCTAAAATGAAGTACAGGATACGATCCTGGTGTGTTTAATTCTTACGACATGTGATAGGTAGACTTCATTTGCAAAGGTTAGGAGGGGATACATTTTTACAATCCAAATGCAAATCGAAAATTTAATATCAAAGTTGATTTACCAAGAATTTAAATGAACAAGCTTATAGTCCAATTGAAAATCAACATAGGTATTATATCGATATTCAAACAAACTCAAAAGGAAAATAATCCCAATAGGAAGTAGATACAAGTCACAATGAACTTTTTAGCAACCAAGCAATGGATAAAGTCATAATGCAAAATTAAATTTAAATGCTTGATTCATGCTTACAGTCACGAATCAAGCATAAAAACGCAAGATAAAAGTAAAACAAGAATAATCAAACATATTTTTAATAACCAAATAATCACCCTCAAATAGTAATATTTATAGGATGAGGCATAGGCAACTACAGGAGTTGTCATTTGTCATTGAAAAATCAAAAACATGTAAGTATGCCAACATGGTTGTAGCCAGAGAATAGGGGAGTTGGAGCTTCCTTCATGTTATAGCCTGAGAAAATAGGGGGTTGGATCCTCCTTCCTGTTGCATATGGAAAACAAAGGAAGTTGGTGCTTCCAATGAATGTAATTATTCAAGACATATAAGATAAATAACTCTGTGTTTTTCTCCTGCTTTGGGTTTCCAGGTAAAACATTGGTGTACTGTGTATGTGTATGATTGTTCATTTGTTCATTTCTTATTTACTCTGCAGTTATTGGATGATAATGATACATTGATATAACACTTGGATTATATGTTTAAAAATGATTAAATTGCTCTATTACTGATTCACCCCCCTCTCAATAATCCAACAATTGGTATCAGAGCGGGTTCCTTCAGGAAACAATTTAACCACTGGAAGGAGATCATGGATTATTCTGAGAATGGAGTACCAATGTTTAATGGTCATAATGGTTTTAAGTATGAGATGCAGAGCATAATGACGAAAGTATTTTTACAGGCACAAGGACATTATATTTGTCTATCATTTGTTACAAGATATGATAGTTCAAAAAGGGAAAAGACTGCAACCAAGAAGGAATTGAGGAAGAATAACAAAATAGCAATGGGTTTCATCTGGGAAGGATTACCTAATATGGTAAGAGAAAAGGTTGGTAAATGTCCATTAGCAAAAGAACTTTGGGATAAGTTACATGACATATATTCTTCACCCATAATAGATTCAAAAAATGTCAAATAAGATGCAGATACAAATCAAGAAGAATTATGTTCACCATGTCAAGTAGATTCAGAAGATAAAGAGCACATAATCACCAAAGGTATGTTGTTTTGTTTTAATTGTGAAAAACATGGACATCTTGAAATATAATTCCATGAAGGAAATGAGACAGAAAAACTAACTGAAAAGGAAGACAATTATAAAGAAGAATTGATTAGTTCTTTAGATGAACTAAGAGAAGAAAACAATTCACTCAAGAAAGAATTGATGAAACAAAAATAAAGTGTTCACATTTTTGAAGAAGCCCAATAGGTCATCGAGAACTTAAGAACTCAGCTAGAAGAAGCCACAAAGATCGAAGAAAATCTTGAATATCAAATGCAGTGTTTGGAAACCAACATAGTAGCACATAAGGAAGAAGCAGAAATTAGAGAGAAGATATTGACCAATCATCTTAAGGAAAGAACTAACGATCTAAACCAGCTTGAGGCAGAGTTTTGTCAAGAAGAGAAAGGACTTGAAGAAGAAATAATCACATTAAAATTTCATCTTGAAGAAGCGAAAAGAACAGAATAAGTCATGAAGTCTCAGATAATGAAGAAAGAAGAAGAGGTTGAGAAGCTTGAAGAAGAAGTTGTCACATTGAGAAGTAAAATCGTCAAGCTCAACAAGAACGTTGAAGATACAGAAACATCCACATTAGTTATAGAGAATGAAGAATGAAGAAAATAGAAAGAGTTATACAAAAGTACTCAAAGGAAGGAATCATGGTCAACCAAAATCTAAGAAAACTATTGAAGATACATCTTCAAGAAGACTATCCATGTTCAAGCCACAAAGAAGCTTCAATCATGATCATGATCTGTCAAGGAAAAAATTTAGAAGGACTACACCACAAAGAAGATCATTCACTCTCAGGTATGCAAATTTATTTTATGGTAATTGTTTTTATTGTACTAAATTTGGACATAAGGCTGCAGATTGCAGGGATTACAAAATAAATGTTCAAGGAAGAAGTGCATATGTGGTCACACATAACATTGAGTGTTATAAATGTCATAACTATGGACACATAGCCAATTATTGTAGAAGCATGATCGATACTTCCATGAAAGAGAATACTGATATCAGATATAAGAAAGTATGGATAAGAAAACAAGAAGAACAAGTGAACAAATGCCAGGTACTAGATATCACAAGATTAATAATAAAACGAGATGAAGGAAATTTTACATAGAAAAGGAAAGATGTCAGATACATAAAGGTTTGGAAAAAAACTAAAAGAAAGGAATGACAGGTAAATAAGGAACATGTTCAAGAGATTGTACTTTCATGCATTGTAGTGAAAGATGAATCCACAAACATAAAGAAAGAAGTCATAGCTTAGAGAGATAATGAATCCACCAATGAAGATGATGATGAATACACATTAGAGAAGGAATTGTTCTAAGCCATCTGACTTAGAGACTCCCAAGTAATATGAGTATTAGATAGGGGGAGTGTATGTGATAGCTATGACAAACCAAAGAACCATCATTCGAGCAACTTGCAGAGTTTGAGAAGACAGATTTAGAGAAATCAGTTAGCAGAAGTACAGTTTGATAGATTAATCAAGACTTCATGATATTATAGTGATAAATGGGTTTGCATTATGGACAGTTGCACAAGTAGAGTCTTGGAAAGTATGGACATATATGGATTCGTAAGAACACTTAGTAGGTTTGGACAGATATATGATAGTGGATGAGAGCATGGATTCGTAGATTGGTTCAGAGACAAAGGAACATTATCATAATGGATGATAATTACACAGGAAATGGATCGAACAATGATAATGGATTCTGAATTGGTAGATATGTTTTGGACACATTCAGTGCATACATCAATTCACATTCAAAATAGATTAATGGTCAGAAACAACAATGACAAAACTCTCTACGAACTATGGAAAGGAAACGCAGAAAAAAACCTCTACATCAAGGTACCTCAAGAATGAGTTTGAAATGTCACTACTTGGAGAAATATCCTTCTTTCTGGGACTTTAGATACGTCAAATCAACCAAGGAATTTTTATTTCTCAAACCAAGTATATCAGAGAAATGATAAAGAGGTTTGGAATGGAAGATTGCAAACCAGTTATCACTCCCATGCAAACCAGTTGCAAGTTAAGCAAAGATGATGATTCAAAGTTTACAAATCAGAGGCAATACAGGTCAATGATTGGTAGCCTACTATATGTGACAACATCCAGACCAGATGTAATGCAGGCAGTTGGACAGGTGGCACGATTTCAAGAAACACCAAAGGAATCACATGTATTAGAAGTAAAGAGAATTTTCAGATATCTCAAAGGAACAAAAGAGTTTGGATTATGGTATCCAAAAGGAAAGGATCTATCTCTTATTGCCTGCACAGATTCATATTGGGTAGGCTATATTGATGATCGATGAAGCACCAGTGGAGCAACGTTATACTTGGTTGAGTGTTTAGTATCATGGATAAGCAAGAAATAATCATCGATATCTCTATCTACAGTCGAGGTAGAGTATATTGCAACAACAACATGTTGTACACATGTTCTTTGGATGAAACAAACTTTGATAGATATACAGGTTGAGTATGATGAGCACATTCAAATCAAGTATCACTTTCTATGAGAACAAGTTGCAAAGAAGAACATCAGAGTTGAATATGTGGGAATAAAAGAACAAGTGGCATACATATTTACAAAACCGCTTCCATGGGAAGCCCTTAAGTATCTTCGCCAAAGACTAGGAGTAACTTCTACTCCAAAATGAATGCTTTTAAATGCTTATATTATATTTCTTAGATGTACATGAGGAAGCACCATAAATAGGATAAAGGGGGAGAGATTTATTAGATGAAAAGGTAAATTCTTGGAGAGAGAACATAGAGGCATGTTTCCAAGGGGAGCGATATTCACAAGGGAAGAATGACTGATATGACTTCAGAGTGATACCCTTTGTCAGAGGGGGGGATATTATTCATATGAAGGGAAAGAGAGTAATAGGAGGATTATAAACATAAAGAAAACTTAAGGGCATGCAGACAGGGGGAGCAAGCCCAAGGAGAGTTCAGTCAGGGGGAGCAGCCCCAAAGGGAGATACCCTTTTCCATTGATGTCAAAGCTGGAGAGATATAAAAATTGATAAAGAATATAAACATGAATGTTATCATGACTAAGTGTTGCCATCAATGTTGGTGTTTCCATCGATGCCAAAAGGGGAGATTCTCAGACAATTGGCTTAGCTTGATGGATAGTTGGTATGGATTTTTGGTTGTTATTGATGTCAAATATTGGAGAGTGATATTTTAGATTGATTTCAACCATTAGTGATTGATTTCAACCCCTTAGTGATTGATGTCAACCCTTGGAGAAAGTCCGGTAGCGAATTCCGGTAGCACAATGTTTAGGTAATGGACCCAATTTTGTTTGATGTAAAGATGAATCATTATTTTCTTGTCATGGTTGATAATAAGTACAAGTGGATGAACTCCAAAGTGGTCCTCTTATGGTGAAATCCCTCATGTGAAGATGCTTTGTGGATTGATTTATCCTAGAAGTATGGTTATAGAACCCATGATTATTTATGGAATAATGAGATGAAGGTCAGTGAATTTGTTAGTGAAACTATCCTATATGGATAATTCTTTTCATTCCATTTCTGATGGTATGTGGAACGTCACATAACTCCTCACGGTTAGAGAGTTATGGCCATGAGAAGTTCGAGAACCTAGGTTTGGGTAATGGACCCAAGTTTGTTTGTGGATAATGGTATGAGTTTTAATATATTTTCAGGTAATAATATTCTATATGTATATTACATGTTATTCCATTTCTGTTGGTATGTGGAATGTCACATAACTCCTCACGGTTTGAGATTTATGGACTTACGAAGTTGTAGGACCCTCATATGTCATATAGAAGCCCCAAAAGGTCAAAGTAGTCAAAGTGGTTTAAGAGATTTTAGAAGGTAAATAATAAAGTGAAGTGATGAGTGTACTATGATTCAAAGTGAATACAAAATAAATTATTTAAATAATAAATTTAATGGAGAAATTAGAAGTGGGTTAACCCTAAAATAAGGAAAGTGGGCAAAGTGACCTAGAAGATGTTTTTAAGGAAGCTAATTGGAGAGTATAAATAAGAGGAAAGACTCTCTCATTTTACATCACACTTGAGAATATTGAATATCTATAGGTGATTGAGGTAACCAAATTATATCTAAGCTGAAGTTTAGAGGGAAGGTGAAGAAAAGAAGGTTGGAATTCAAGGGAGGATAAATTCTTTTGATGATGCTTTCTAAAGTATGTTATTTACAGGTCATCTCACCATTTTTGAATTTTTTTTTTCTAGAATTATTCATACCTTTAAATTTATATTACATTGAGGAAACATATCCAAGTATATGCGGTAAAAAATTCATCTTTTGAGTCATTTTTTTTTTGAGTTACACTCTGTGGAAAATAGGGTTTGTGGCTAGTCCTGAAACTAGCCTAAAACAAGCTTTTCGGGTAAAAATGTCATAACTTCTTCATAACAGATAAATATTTAGTAAGACCAAATGTGTTGATTATATTACATTCTGTATTATGCTATGTAACATTTTCATGTTGATTCAAAAAATATTCTGTGCAGGGCACGCTCTACAAGGTCGCTCTCTAGAATAAGCCAGAATTCAACAAGGTATGTCGTTTTTTCTATAAATCCTTTTCTGAGAGGTTCCAAGTAGTGAAACATGGAGTAATTGAATAAAACACACTGAAGAAAATTTTGTATCAGTTTCAGATCTTTATTCATTACAGGTACATAGTTATGATTATTTCAAGTTAGGGTTGTTGACCAATCCAAAACTAGTCATGTGAGACTAAAGAAAAGTTTGATGAAAATGATAGTCTCTTGTTGTTAAAGTTAAGGAAGGTTTACAGGTATGTGATCATATACACCAGGTCTATTACAAAGTTATAAATCATATTTAGATGATGAAATTGATGAGGGCTTTTGGTTAAGGTACATGTTGGGTACATGGTTGAGATAAGTAGTTGATGAGTTGGCACATACATG